>JAUZNJ010085943.1:0-23185 GCA_034780135.1 Jordanella pulchra
ATTTACCTCATCAAGTCATCAGGTTAAGACTAGACTGACTTGATGAGGTGAATGGAGTCTGGTGTGCTACTGTTTGGGTGGAAAGAAAACCAGCAGCCATGTGGCCCTTTCTGGAACCAGTTTGAGACCCCTGGCTTAAACCCATTTGTTGATAAGCAAGGAGTACTCAGGGTGGGAGGACATTTAACAAGAGCAAGTCTGCACCCATACATCAAACATCCTACCATTATCCCCAAATCAAGTCATGTGTCGTCTTTACTAATTAAACACTTCCATGAAAAGGTGCAGCATCAAAGAAGAGGAATTACTGTCAACGAGATGCGTTCCAGTGGACTGTGGATCACAGGATGCAGCATTGCAGTTGCTTCACACATCTACAAGTGCACAACCTACAGAAAGTACAGGAGGAGAAGATCGGACTGCTGCAAATGTTAACGGACTATTAAGACAAGGTGGAAGTGACAGAAACATTAAAAAAAAAGCAAAGTGAATACTAAAAACTAGAGATCCTTTTTTTTTCCTGGTCCATAGACTTGGCATATTGGCCAATATCCAATACTACTATTAAATTACTCGAATCAATGCATTCATATTAAAAATCATTGTAAAAATATCATAGATAACTTAGTGACAGCATTTTTCTGATTGATTCTTTGATGTATCTAGTCCAAGTATGCATGTAATAGTGAAGTTAGGCATGAATTTAAAACTTCAAAGTTAAATCCAAATGGACAACCCTTAAGTTTCTATGTGGTTACTAAAACTTTAAGGTTGTTATCCCTAAAGAAAATCTTTTACAAGCTGCAAAATATTTGGCCTGAGGTTCACCTTTCAGGAGGAAATTACTCTAAACGTAAAGCTAGGGAACAATAAAATGGTTTATGAGGAAACATTTTAGTTACTGATTAAGGATTGGATTTACTAGAAATCAAATTAAGAATCTAAAGCAATATCTGAAAAAGTATGGTCACTGATGCACCCCTTTGAATCTGACTAAGCTTGAGTTATTTTATGAAAAAAAGTGATTAAAACCTGAGTCTTTGGTTGTATAAAAAAGGCAGTGACATAACCAAAATGTATTGCAGCTGTGCCTGCAGTGAAGTGCTAGTAAATGCCAACTACACATGTATACTGCAATTTCAAGCCCTTTTCTGTGATGTTCTTTCGCATAAACTTCCCACAACATACACCAAGACATTGGCTGTAACTTGTAAGCTAAGAATCCATAAAAAATATAACAAGAGATAAAAGTTTCAGCAAACCAATTCCATTTGTATTTTCATTTTTTTAATGCTACATTCAAATTGCTAAAGAAATGCAGCTAAAACTGTGCAAAGTTATGTGAACTACATGCTTGGAAAGTGTGTGCGTCTATGTAAGAGTGTGTTTGTGTGCATATTTGCCAAGCCCCAGCTGGGTTTACACTAGTTTATCAAAAATCAGACTTGATCCCTCCAAGGACTGCTTGGGCACTGTTTGCTGGATGTATGCTTGGGTGTGTTTGCTTGGAGCGTTGTGTGTGATGCTGAGCAGATGCTGTTGTTTTGACAACCATCCTGCTCCCAGTCCGTCTGCCTTGCATCAGCTGGATGTGTCCGTGCGTTTGCATTCATATACATTTGTGTCAGAGAGCATGTGCCCAAGCACTGCATTGCCTTTGTGTGTTTATGCGTGCAGTTGTGATGCCGGGTTAAGCAGCGTTCTGACTGTTAAGTCAGATCACTTATCCCGCTGCAGGCACTGCAGTAGGACATAACTCCATCTTTCTGCCATTTTTCTTCCTCTCTTTGGCCTTTCATTTTCTTTTAGCTTTAACTTTTCTGTCATTACCGCTGCGTCCCATTTCTTTACAGTAATAGCCCTCTAACAACGCCTTCTCCCCCTTTCTTGCCAGTGTCCCCAATCCCCAATCCTCTTTCTCTGCTGTGTATATTCTCTGTTTTTTTCCTCTCCACACTTGCATCTACCTCTTCATCACTCTGTGCTTCGAAGATACCAAAACCTTAGAGAGTTGACGATGAAATGAAACCAGAAGAGAAAACTAATGAAGACAACTCAGAGAGTGGGGGCTAGTGGGGTACCAGAAGAAATGCTGAGATGTACAAATGAAGTATCAGTGAGGGGGAGGGGGGAGAAACGCTGACAGTTGGAGAAGGAAAGATAAAAGTGTTTGACAGAGGAGGAAAAAAAAAAAAAGAGTCTTTTTCAAATGTGTCAGGACACCATTGTCAGAGTAACAAAGACGTAGCTCTCACAGTGCACTAGAGGATGTCTCAAACAGTCTCTCTCAACACACACACACACACACACACACACACACACACACACACACACACACACACACACACACACACACAATATAAAACATACAGTGTTTATCTCTTTCCTTCAGCTGGGATGTCTCTCCTGGGGGTGAAAGTAGCTCCTGCTCTCATCTTTCTGCAGTGTCACTTTTGACACTTGTCATGTTCTTACTCTTATATAGTCCTGCAAACAGAATCTTGCACATATCCTGTCTTTTTTGGTGCAGAGGGATATGTGTCTCTATGGTTTAAGGAGGCAGTCAAAACATTTAAAACTGTTGAGTCCTTTCTGATTTTATTCTTGATAAGATGCTAACCTTTAGCACTTGTCTTCTCTGTCAAATGAAAGCCGATATAGTCTAACACAAGCATGATGTAACCTTTTTGCTGAACGTGCTCTGCGTCATCTCTCCAATTTGTACACCCTCTTAATCCCTGTAGGGTTGCAGGGTATACCCTGGAACTGGACATCCCCATGCAATCATACCAAGAGGCAGACAAACTAATTACCCAAATATTTATGGTTTTGAACAGTCAAAGGAATCCAAAGTGGCCCAAAGAAACCATGTATTAACAGAGAAAAAAATGCAAAACATCACAGAGAAAAAAAAAATCTGGAAATTTTGAGCTGCAAGGGGAGCAATATGAATTTTTTTAGAGTGTTGAATTCACAAACTCCCGAAAATACATCTTGCCAGGAGCGAGCAGAAGCGTTCAGCTTGATGCTGAAATGTTTCGGACCAATGAAATGCTGTGAAGTGTATGACGTCAACTTGTCAACAAGAGGCCGAAGGCTAAAGCAAAACAATCATGACTGTTCCGGTTTTAGATGGAAAAATCTCTATTTCCTTTTGAAAAGCATGTAAAGGATTAATAATTTTTATTTTTACTTCTGTAACAATGCAACCAACAGGCGACATGTGATTTGCAGCTCTTGGGATTTATTGCCCAATCCTTGGCTTTTACTAGTCGCTTAATTCTGTTGCTCAGCTCTTAATCAGCCAAACCTCGATCCCAGAATCTTTAAAGTCTCTGTTCTTTGTCTTCAATGCTATTTCTGCAGGTCAACACCATCTAACAAGGGCTGGAAATCGTAGCCTCATGGAATTTTTGTTCGGCAATTATGTAGATTTTCATAATTCATTATTTATTAAGTTATCCGCAGCTAAGAACATTTGTTGAATTTGATGTAATCCAATAAGGGAAAAAATGTATAATTTTGGTGCCATACCCCTTATTAGGTTGACAAATCATGTTAGTCACATCTTCAGTTTAATCAAAAAAGGCTACAAGTTATTGCTTTTTTTATATCTGCTGTATTACGGTCTAAAGTAATCTGTCAAAAGAAAGCCATGCACAAGCCACCTCATTAGATCCATCTATGAGGACTATCTACCAGAATAACAACCTCAAAAAGTGAAAAACATCTGCCATACTTTTGAGGTTAATAATCCTTTCCCAACTGCACATTTACTTGATGCAAACAGGGCAAAACCTTGGTTTACTCTCATAACTGAGGACCCTTGTCAGTGAATGATAAAATTTTTCAGCAGCTGCTTCTACAAGGGTAGAGCTAGCTCCAGCTTAATACATAAACAAACTGCAAGGGAGATAAACACAAAAAGACTGAAGCCTAGGAGGCCAAACCCACAGGTCAAATCAACCATCTGTACAGCTAAAGCATAAAGTAGGTATAATTTGTAAGGATGTTTATATCCATACACCATTTGATTGGCTACATCCTAATCTAATTGTATTTATTTTTATATATAGGTCTTTGGATATGTATGTAAATACCTCTGTAAGTAATGTACATAAAGTTTTACTCAACATTTTATAAAAATAGATCATAAGAGTATACCAATTTGCCAAGATGTTGTCTGGCATGCTCAAGTGATAACTGCTAACCTGCTCATAACCACCCCTTGGGCTATTTTTCTATGGTTCTTTTTTATAGTTACATACAGAGTTAGAGAGGTATGGCTACTACTTACAGGAGGGTCTGTAAGTTTCAATTCTCCCTTATTCCTCAACAGTTTTTAATTTCATTTCCTAGTTTGGATGCCCAGTCTGGCAAACAAAACTAGAAGCTGCCTAATATCAGAATCCATCATTGTGTCAATGCGTGGTGGTATTTGACAGAATGACTTGAAGTTACTTAAAAAGATTACCAGTCAGCTACCTGCAACAATATGATGGGATTATATTATGCAAAGGACGACGCTCTGCCAACAGTAAAAATGCCAAACTCAGGCTAACAGCTCTGTCTTTGATTTGATGCACCTTTGTTGTAAGTTAGGTTCTCTTAGGGAAATTCTTCCCCCTCTTAATTTGTAGTGCATCTTCTGCAGTGGGAGCCAGACCTTTTTATATACCTTACTCCTCCTACTTTACATCTCACCTGCCTCTTTACCTATGCTTTTTGAGTAGAATAAAATTACACTTTAATCTAGCTCTACCAGACTAATATGAAACTTTAAGAATAGCTTTATCTTTCATTCAAGGCAAGGAATGGTGAGTTTATTTGTATATCACATTTTAGTAAATGGACAATTCAAAGTGCTTCACATGAATTAGATAAAAAGTTAGAAAAAAAGACAAAAACAGAAAAAAGGCAAATAAACATAAAAACATGAGTAAAACAAACAAAGCACTTGGACCACAACCATAAACTAATAATACATCAATTAACAGTTCAATTTTAACAGTCAAAGGCAGCTCTAAACAAATAGGTTTTTAATTCTGACTTAAAGTTTTTCAAATCTTCTGGGGGTTTGTTCTAGATAAGTGGAGCATAGGAACTAAATGCTGCTTCTCCATGTTTGGTTCTAGTTCTGGCTGACCAGAGTAGACTTAAACTAGAAGACCTGAGTAGTCTGGGAGGTTAATACACTGACAACTAATCAGTTATGTATTGAGGTACTAATCCATTCAGTGATTTATCTACTAAAAGAAGAATTTTAGAGTTTATTCTCTGAGCTACAGAGAGCCAGTGTAAGGACTTCAGAACTGGGCTGATGTAAAGCTGTGTGTTGTCTGCATAGTTATGGTAACTGATCTTGTTGTTTGCTTTAAAGTTTGGAGGCCAGTAAACATTCACAAACATGGCTTGAATGGTGCCCTGCACTTAGATAGCCAGACATTCAAAAGATTCAAAGTCACCTAGGATTACCTTTCTACACTTTAGTAAATCATTAAAAAGAGTAAAGAGTACCCCCCCCCCCCCCCTTTTTTTTTCAAACAGTCTTTTCTGATGGGGAAATTGTAATTTGGGAGTGCGGTCTTCAACAAAATTGGCATTCACAAGTGAGGCACAGTAATGGATGCTGAGGACATATATTCTGTTTAGTTACCTTCCTGCTTTGCGGCTTTTTCCTCCAGCTCCAACACTCAGGCAATCACCACACTGCAGTTAGAACCAGGGAAATTAAATAATAAAATTGCCCTATATGGCTCAAGTAGCTACAACATCAGAAACTGGATATATAAAAATGCATGTTAATCAGGTATAAAAAAAAGCTCCATCTGTCATTGTAACTCTGAAAACCCATATGATATATGCTAGAGTATATAGGTTTAATACTATGTGAAGAAGGAGGGAAAGCGACTGTTGCCTCATCAAGTCCTATAGGAAATAAATGAAAGGAGAGTGACATCACCTTCCGTGTGTTAAGCTCTTGAGGGGGTTTAAAAATGCAGATATTTCAACTTGTTTTGCCTGGGGTTTCCACATTTTCTTTCCCAGAGCATACTATGTCTGTTGGTGGGAATGTGTTTTCACTTCTACACACACACACGTAAAACGTGGGAGAGTGAGTTGGGGAGATGCTCTACCACAGTTGATTCAGAGAGCACAAAATTTTAGAGGGACATCCACATACAGGTAAAAATGATGCAGTGTACAAACAATAAAATAATTTTAGTCCTTTTCATAACCTGGCAATAAAAAAAAACTTCTGAGGTGATCTGCATTATTTAGAAAACAACTTTGATAGACTCATTAACTTAACAGGCGGGATGGTTGTACAGAGTTAATTAAAGGGACAGGGCACTGCCCCAATTTCAAATATAGAGATAATACTGGATTATTTGTATTTCTTTAAGTCAATGTTATAAAAAAAAATAACTTCTTTGAGTTCTTATAAAATTTGTGTAGAAGTGTAGATTTGTTTATTCAATTCAGATATAGTCAACATAACACATATTCAAAAGGATACGTATGTCCATGACAATTGGATAAAACTAGCAAACTATAGAATAGAGAAACCACATGCTTAAGGTCATTATTTGAGCTGTGATATTATTCTGACAGGATATTTGATCCAGTACAATTGGTACAGCTCTTGTAAATCGGTCGATCGCTGCAACAAACCCAGCTTTAAAGAGTTTTAAACTGTTTCTGTGTCTGTAGGAAGCTGCAATTTGCTGTGAAGCTGGATGATAATTTTGACACTGATGTTCCAACACCTTCCACTTCATGAAATGCTTGTTCTTTTTTTGTTCCTAGACACCATGACAAATTCCATTTTATTTGGAATGACATTTTATTTGAGATGATCGAAACTTTGTATTCCAAAATGGACACTGATCCAAATATCACATCCAATTTAGCTTTAGAAAGGATAAAGGCTAATAATAATTTAAGAATCTGGCCTCTGAACTTAACCCTGTTCTATTGCGAAGTAACCTGATTCTATGAGGACACTAATCAATTTCTAAAGCCTCTAAAAGTTTCTATAAGTTGAGGGATTAAATAGCAAGCTGTGACACTATTAAGATGGACTTTTTGATGGCCACAGAAGTTTGCAGTTTCTCTGCAACTTGCAAAGTGATATTAAACCAAAATTTTGTGATTCATACATTTAAGGTTAAATGTGTCTTTTGTACACAATTCATTTTTCTATTTATTAGTTGTAATTTATCTAATCTCCCCATACCTCAAACATTAATGATGATGTCTGAGCAACACTTATAAGCCAAAAGGAACATTGTGTAATAATTACAGAGGTTTAATGAAAGAAATGTAATATATTTTTCATGTGTATGTTATTCATTATCAGCAATGAACTGAAAGGCTCAATCTTTATGTTTTCATTGCCTTAGTAATTGCTGTTTAGTTACATAGGAGTGGGTTTGCATTTGTGGAGGCATACACCTTTGTGCTATAGAAACAGAGAGCTGACAAACCAAATACTTTAGAAATCACCATTATGCTCCAATGTGACTGTTACAAGTTATACCTATATACAATTCTACACAGACTAATAAAATACTATTAGTATACTATTAGTAGGGGAGTGGTTCATGTCGCAGCAGTCTGAAGTCTGACCGTTAGATGTCAATGAAAATTACACACTGTAGTAGTAGGCGGATATATTTTATATAATAAACATGATATATTTCAGATTTCTGCAGTCTATAGCTAGGGGGAAACATCAACCAAAATCCATTCTCAAACACATGAACAAGCCTTACCCTCATCTTCAAATTTCTAACAAACTCCCATCAGTGCATCAGCAGGGTTTTCATCTCTTTGCTGTTTACTCACATAAGCTTTGTTTGTCAAGGACTGTGACAGAGCTAAAGCTAAGAGAAGATGACTATGCACTTAATCTTCATCTTTTCAAAGCACATGCTCCCTTCTGGATCCTGTTTTATTCCCATCTATTATCCTTCATTTCTTATTCATCAGTGATTTATTTAAGTTTTAGGAAGCCTCTGAATCCCTACTCAAACTATCTCCCTCTGTGCTTGTCTTATTTCACTATCTGGTAAAAAAAATGCTGCTTTGTTTGCTTATTCAGCACACCCCTGGTTCTCATGTTTCTCTTTTGTGATGCCATGCACTCTCTCTCGCATCACTGCTTTTTTCACACCTCTACTGTGTCTCTTTTCATATCCATCACGCTCTATTTCTGTTGTCTCATTTTATCCCTTCTCCCATCTCCATCTTTCATCAGCTCTTTTGTTCATGCGCATGTCAGCTGTTTTCTGTGAAACTTACATACAGACAGACTTCCCTGTTCATTTCCTTCAAATTGTCTTCTTTGCTGCATGCTGCTTATCCTAATCTTCCACTCAGAAGTTTGTCCTTGTTTAGATTTCCAGGTACCTTAATTCTCTTCTGGCTCACTCATTACTAATTTCTAAACATGGTTTCACTTTGTCCTTCTTTTGACCAACCCCAGTCTTATTTACATAAAGTTTTCCATTTTGTTCACGTTTTCGTGCTTTTTATCATCTGCATCCACTTCATCTCGGGTGGTTCAGTTGCCAAGTCTCACTTAGCTTTACAAAAGCTAAATATCTTTCTTTCGAACAGCCTCTAGCTTGCTCTCAGATCATTCTCCAATGTGTCCCCAACTCAGCTCATTATGCAGAAGTGCTTTATTGGACATTAAATTGAGTTATTATTGCCAAAGGAATACAATGCACATTAGAAGAAATAAATGATTCTGCACAATTCATGAAAAGTTTGCCTACAAACTGTTTGCTTTGGGAATTATGAATTCTGTGACTTCAGGCTAAAAAAGAGACAGGGCAATCTTATGGGCAGTATCAGATATGCTACAGAATTACACAAACATTACATAAAATTCAAATAATTCAGCTAGTTATTGTTATTATTTTTTAAAATACATGGCATTTTTCCTACTATGGATATAATGCAATACTTTGTCTAGGTTGGTGCTTGTTTGAACAGTATGAATGAGGCTTTTTTGTTTGTGAGAATATCTTTTGGTGTGAACTTAAGTCCAATACTCCTCCCCAAAAAAATAATCCTACTATGAAATATGTCTTCCTCAGTTTGAAAATATACACTACATACCCTTTACTGAAGATTTTAAGACATTTTCATATAAATTTAGAAGTTGGACCTCTGTAAAAATCTGTTGTATCTTGACGTGTTAAGTATATTCTTTCTCAGATTTTGTAATCTACATAATAAATAGCTTAAGCATTAATAGAATTTGTAATTTCTGTAGAATTTGTAAATTTTTTGGGCTTTATTTTGCGTAAATGTGGTCTTTAATTTTAAGAATTATATTAGACCTATACGATTAGAAATATTAATTACTTTGACTTCCTTGAATTCACAGATTAAGTAAAGAAAGTCATGATTCTGTATTTTCTTCCCTTTTGGCTTCAATACGGATCAGATGCTAAGATCAGATAATCTGCTTATGTTTGATACTACACTTGGCTCTGCTATCCTTTCCAGAAATGTCTTATCTCTTCTCTCCACTCCTCAATCATTCCTGCTTGTGTCCATCTCCTCTTTTATACTCCATCCATTTGGCTTGCCGTTGGTCCTCTCTATCTCTTTGGAAGCTGACAAGGCAGAAAAGTGGAGGGAACGGTCTTTTAACTAGGCATATCTTTCCCCAAACACCTTTTCCTTCCTCCTTCTTCTGTTCCCTACAGCTCCCTTCTACATTTTTTCATCATCTTCCCACAAATCTAAGCATCACCTTATGCATGAACATATGCCTCACTTAGCAAGAAATAATTTCATTTGTTGTGCTGTTTTTATTACTGGAAAAATGCTACCTCTCCCCTCATCACAATGTCTAATCAGTCAACACCCTAATATTTGTGAGCAGGGGATGACGTTAGTACCTGCCAAATATTTGGAGGTGTGGTGGCTTTGGCTCAGGCAGAATGTGGATGTGTATATAGGCATGATGACAGCGATTTATTGGGGGATTCCCTCAATAGGGAGGTCCTGTAATTGTCTTTGGATGCAAAGGAGTGGAGGTGGGTGGGCAGTTTAGCCCGCTGGGGCTGGACTGAATGTGACTCATGGATTCCAAATAGCCACAGTGACTCTGCCCCGTTTTTTAAATTGTGCAGTTCAATATGACAAGATTGTGTAAACAAGCTCACTAACCCCTTTGTATGGAAAAAAAGAAATCTGCAGTTTCCTGTCAAATAAATTCAGTATTTTATTAACGATTTAAGGGATCTTATATATATAATGATTTATTATAGGTGTCCAAAAAATTGGTTGACAAAGGAAAATAACCTTTCGAGTTCACAATATGTTCATAGAGCTGCATTTTATTGGAGATAGAGTCATGGTGAAACAGGGTGAAACTTTTGTCTAATATACAGTAGTTATGTAAGACCCATTAAATATATTGTCAAAACATGCAAGTTGAAATACAGTCACTGACTAAAACAGAATCAGTTGAGAACCATAAGAAACAGCCATTGCTTGTATACAGTGAAAACACCAAGTTAGCTGAGCATCTAGACTGTTCTAGATGCAGAGTTCTGTTGCTCTTAAAACTACAAAGGCACAGTTTAAAGCAGGCTTATCATGAAGGGCGACTGGAAGTTATGTTCAGCAATCTTTTCAAAATAGCAAAAAAAAAAATAAATGCCTCTCAAGTGTATCCAGATCCATGGTTAGAGTAAGGTTACCAGATTTCTGAGGCTATAATTGGGTTCATTTTCAGCTCATAGATAAGAAGATTATTAAATGTTATCACAATAAAATAAACAAACAGGAACGGTCAAAGTTTTGTTTATTGTTATATATTCATCTGTTTGAGCAATGCAAAACAAAGTTTAACAGCAGTAATGAGTTTCCCAAAACTGCTGGTAACATTTCCTGAGAATATCATGAAAAAAGTAGTAGTAGTGGTATTAGAGTATTAAAGAGAGAGGAAGGGAGGGTCATTCTTTCATGCATTCAACCTAGGCTGTTTTTGTCCCTCCATTTTAACCATTGACCTTTTTTTTTTCAACAGTCATCCGCTGTTCTTTGCCTTTTGCCTTACTCTTCAATCAGTCTTCCTAGTTTCTTTCATTCTGACTCACTCTTTTTCTGTTGGTGCACTTCTCTTCTCTTGTTTTAATATGATTACAATCCCCTCTAAAAATACGGCCTCAGTCTAAATACCAAAAAAAAGAAAATTTCATTAATAAAAGCATTATTTTTTGCACTTCAGTACTTACCTTTAATAGGAAAAATAAGATTCCAGACCATTTTTTATCCAGCCAAAGTAAATACTAACAACACTTTTAAAGTCTCATAGTTTGAACACCACCTTGTTCACTTCAAAGATCAGACCAGTCCAGTTAATTAATTCACACGTTGCCAGTGAAAGACTGGAACAGAAAATCATTTCCGACACCTTAGACCAGACCAGACGACCACATTTATTAATATTGTCCCTTTTAGATGTTTTTGAACCAGTAATTCAACTGTAAACCTCTTTAAAGGTACATGCCTCAAGCCATGTAATGACTTAATGGTTGTCAGTGTAAGTAAACTATTAAGTGGTTCCAAAAAAGTGGCATATACTGTATTCTTTCCTTGTGCAGCATCCATTGTATCAGATGTGCATATATCTTTTGGGAAAGAAAAAAAAGACAGAATAAAAAAAGAAATGGTAGATAAGAAAAAATAAGAAAACGTTTATTTTTTCAGATTATTATTTTACATAGTTGTCTATTTGTCCAGCATGACTATAAATGTGAAGTATTCTTCTATCCTCCTTAATACATTCAAATTTGAAAAATGTGTTTGGTTTGTACTTGAAATACTTTTCAATGAAACAGAGGTACACTTTAAATATTTTATAATAAAAAGTCTTTAAGTTAACACAGTAACACTGAAGTGAATGAGCCAAGTTTCCTCTTTTTTGCAAATGAAAATATGGTCATCCTAATTTACCACAGGGTACAAACTAACTTTTGGTTGGTTTATTGTAGAACATAAGCTTAAATAGTCTTAATGACGTTTCATCAGATTTAACAAGTAGTTAAGTTTGTTTAGCAAACTTATAGCTAAAATCTTCTAAGAGCAACCCAGCTCACTGTGGGTACCTGTTCACTGTGCCACTTCTGCACCACCACCACTCTCATCAGCTACAGCTGATCAAGGCTCTGTCACGGCAAAATTTGCTGTCATATTAACACAGTTGTCAGCATTTGAATGGAAGGCGCTTTTTTCCAAAGTTTCTTTGTGACATTTTACTGTACTGCACACTGTAACAACTATAGAGAATGTGCTTCATGATACTGTATGATTAGGCCAACCCTGTGTCAATGAAGAAAGTTACCAATGGGCAGCAAATAGCGTTTATTAATTCCCAGGATAATGCAAGAAAAATTTGAATGATCATCTCTTTTAAATTCTTCTGTGGTAGCCGTTGTTATGATTAACATGCTCACTTTACGCTCTTAAACAGCTACCATAGTAAGATTTTATACAAAAAAGGGACTATCCCAAGAAAACTGGGACATTAGGTCACCCAAGGTCAGAGTCAATCTTTTTCTGCTTAGCATTTCTAAGAACCCAGTCAAAACTCTACATAACAAAACTTTTAAATAATATTAGTATCGATAATAAGTTTCAGCAAGTTCTAAAATGTCAGTAGTTGTACTCGTTCTTGAACTGACAAAATCTGGAATCATTGCATCCCTAATAGACAGACCCTTATAAATTACACAATACCATTAGGGTGTATGATTAAACCAAAATGTATTCTACAGCAGGGAAATTTACTCTAACCTAGAAGCAAGATTCTACACATTAACCTGAGACTGCTCTTATCGAATCAGTTCAGGGGAAGGAGCGCCTTCAGCAGAATCTTTGGAGCTGACTGAGTGAAGCAATGCCTACCAAAGTTTGGTTTTAGCTGATCATGGTAACAAGTGTAATAGCAGCAGACGGTATGAGAAACTACAACAACTTATGCTTTTACACTCAGACTGTTCCTCTTTCAAAGGTAAAATCACTGATTCTGGCAAATCAGATGTAATAGAAGCAGCAATGTGTTTGTTCCCCTGCGTTCCCATGCTTATTTTGGTTCGGCTATGCTGGGCAGCTCTTGCTTCTGTCAGGCTATATGTCCAACCTTAAATCATAATACTGCAAGGTGATTTGCTACCCTGGTTTGAGTTGGTGTCGGAAAGGTTTAGGATGGAGCAGTACAAGATGGATTTTTTTGTGTTTGTGAATGCATAAATACTATAAGAATTAAGCTTGCAGGCAAGGTTAAACTACCCCAAACATAAAGCCAAGTTCATTAAGACTTATGTTCAGCATAAAATAGATGAAACTCTGAAACTGGGGGGAGAGGACCTAAAAAGATCGTATCTTAACATCATAGAGGGCATCTGGGATTAAATTTAGAGACAGAAGGATTTAAGGAAGGTTACATCCACAAAAAAATCTGTATTTATTTCTCTAAAATGTTTCTAACAAACTACCAGTCTAGTTCATTCAAAAACTGAGTCCAAGTGTAGCTCTTACTATTGCTACTGGAAGCCTTTTGCGTATACTTTTCATTAACCTACGGTCTCTGTTATTTCCCAGTATGAATTGCATTCTGCAAGTCTTGCAGCAGATATGCAAATAATAGTCTTCAACTGAATTCAATGGGTTTGTTTTGCATAAATGTTTGCAGGTTTGCAAACTGCATTTGACTTTAACACTCTAACCTTGCTTATGTAACCATTTTCTTTTTCTGATGCTAGAGTTTATACAGGCAATGCTGTTCTGTGATACTGGCAGAGCCGCAGAGCCACAGCTTTTGATTAAAACAGCTCAAACAGGAGGCAAAAAGATGAGAAGATAAAATCAGAAATAAGACAGGGAGAGATTAAAAGAGAAAGAACTGGGGAGATGGAGTGATATGTAGAGAGGCACAGACTGATAAGACGGGCCTGAGAGAGAAAGGCAAAGATAAAAGAGGCGTTATTGGAAGAAGAGGATTCCGACAGCTATGTCAGTGTTCTTAATAAAGCGCCCTGTGGTTATCTACTGACCAAGACCAGAGGTTGTATTCCCTGTTAAGCACAGTTGCTCTTTAACTATATAATTTTATCTTGACATTGAATCTCTAAACTAGTATGTTAAAACTGTTTCAGTGTGGGAGATTAACTGTGGCACTAGTTGTAAGTGAAGCATGCATATGCAAGAGTAAGAGGAGCTTTGCCCCTTCAAGTACAGTCTGTCCAAAAGTAGAGTCTTTGTCATTTACCTGTGGCCTCTGCTCCACGCTATGCACCACCTCAACCCCACCCACCCACCCCCATTCCAGTAAATATCCTACCACTGTTTAGTATACAAAGGAACCTCAAAGTAACCTGCCTGACTATGAGGTGTTACACACAGTTGATCAGTAACCTGGCCAGTCAGACCGATTTACATGGGGTGAAAATCAGTTTGGTTCAGGTCTAAAACAGACCAAGTTTCCATAAGGCTACAGCACTTTTCTGAAACCAGCCAAGATCGCAGCTGCAACAGAGCAATGTTTTAAAGATGCCTATTATTATACCTGAATGAGCTGGCTATATATCTTCAAGTTTTTACCAACTGACTACCGTGAGAGCTTTTCTTATTGTTATTCAAGGATGTTTTTGCTTTCTTTGATTGGTTCTCACTTGTTTCTGCTGACTTTATTAGTCTCACCCTGGAGTTGCCTTTAAAATTGGGCTCTACCTGTTCCTTTGATAGAACCAGACTGATACGTTGTGTATACGCCTAAACCTTCATTATTATATTTTAAATGACAATGGAACAAAACAAATAATTAAACAAACAAATGGCAGATTTTTTTGAAACCATTTTTGTTTGATTTTGAAAAACATTGATGGACTAAATTACATTTGATGACTTGCTGTAGACTTTTATTAAAAATGTTAAAGTAATAACAGCATAAGCAATTAATTTAGCCAAACCAGCACTAATGTTACAGTCAATTGACATCATGTTTGTTATACTTAAAGAAAATGGTAGGATGGATCTTCACTCAGGTCTCCATTTATGGGTGTACATTTTTTTAGTATCCTATTTTTTAATCCTTAATATGCTGCATATTCTTTTAATCTTGCCATTTACTTTAGCCTTACTGAAAAAATGTTATGTAACTAAATTTACATCTTAACATGTCTACAAACAAGACATAAGCCTATCACTTCTGATATGGTCCCTGTGCATTGAAATGTATCTGTGTTTTGGATTAAAGGGCATAAAAATCACAGTATTCTTCTGTATCAGAGAACAATGTGTTACTTTTGCTGTGATATTACATTTAAAAAAAATACACTGCAGTCTTGTGTTCCTGCATACCACTCTATGTATTGTGTAGTATAACACATTGAAGTCTTTTTATTCTTTTTTTCCACCAAAGGCAGCATATCCTCCAACACCATTAAGTGCAATGTAAATGCACAGTAGTGTGACTGGATAATACAAATTGAAACAAAAGAAAGGTTACAAAACGTTAAAATACAACTGAACTTTTATTGCAATATTAAAAGACCTTCAGCTTTCAGACTTTACAGCTAATAACTTATACTATCACCTACATTTCTTTCTTGGACCTTGGTAACCTCTCTGTCTAAGCTAAAGAGTAGACACAAAAGTTATCAGAAGACTAGCAGTTTTGACAACCACTATAAGGATATTTCTTGTGATGCCTCCTGAAAGCGTGAAGCCTAATCACCGTCCTGACTTCAACTTTTGCTACCTCCTACTCAAACAAACACCTCAAAGGAAACCAAACAAAACATATTTATAGGCATAGCTGGCATTGAAGCAAGACGAATCTCTACAGAAAAAAAGACATTAGAGTAATGCTAAACAGTCCGGGACTTTGTGGCTTTACACATTGTATTAGTTTGAAATATATAAAGATGTAGAATACATGTGAAGAAAATAAGTACTGTAGCTGTCAGATGTCTATGAGGAAGAACTCCCAAGCATTTACTATATATAACAAAATTGATTCTAACCCATTCCTTTTGAAATATTACTTTTTGAATTTATAAAACCTGACTATCTATGCAAACAGTCTGCACAGGATTTTTGTCATTTAATCATATTTGAGTAAAAACAAATGAAAATAATAGGTGGGAAATCTTTATGTATGTTATTGTCAAAGAAAATCAGGGTATTATTAATTTTATTCTCATTTGCAAGCTTTACTTTTGTGTGACTCATTTATAGTTTACACTAGGGCTGCAACTTATGACTATTTTGTTGATTTTGCTAATCGATTTATTGATTAATCTGTCCATTGTTTTTTCGATTAATGGAATCAGATGGAAAAAAGTTCCATTCAAAGAGATTCTACACAGAATTTACACCATGTCAAGTTAAAACTTTGCCCTTTGACGACTTTTGGATAGAGATTATTAATGGACAACAAAGATTTTTCCACTTGAATGCAAAATATTTAGATATAGAGTCTTTATTCTCAAGTTAATGATTAGCTGATTACTAAATTAGATGACAATTATTTCAATAATTAATTAATCATGATTAATTTGATTAACTGTTTAACTAGTTCACACACAATCATTTGACAAGCAGAATTTGACTCAGTCCACTGCTATCAGTTATAAATGCATTTTCAGTATAAATGATATATGATATATTCAAATTTTACATCTTCAAACAAACATCTGAGGCCTTTACAAAAATGCTGAATTTATACTGAGATTATGCATTTGACTGTCTGCCTTGGCTGAAACCCATTAAATCATACACTAAATCATACACAGCTGGACTCAGTAAATATTTAAAAAGGCATTTCCTTGCTCTGCATTTTATTTTGGGGTGTCAACATAGAGGGAGATATCTATGCACATCACACTTTTCAGATTTATTTTCATTAAATATTTAAAAACCTTGGGAAATATTCCTTAACTTTACAGTGATGCATTACTTTGTGCTGGTTTGTCTCAACATGTTCTACTAAAATACAATAAAGTTCATGGTTGTAAAAACACAGAACGGTGTTATATTTAGGACATGTTAAAAACAGAGGTCATTTTAGGAGTCCACACTTAAAGCACACAAACATCTGAAGACTTGTGTTCATACAGGCCTGCGGGGCAGCCTACCTGGACATAATCTAATATACTTGCTTATTTTCATGCTCCCCAGCTAAAAGCAGTCCTACAGTTGAGTCTAGGTGTACAATCAAAGGCACTGTAGCATGACTCTATCCTCGGGGCTTTGTAATAGTAATCCTGGAGTTTTTCCAGGAAACTCTATATCCAAGTGGATTAGGGAAGTTGTAGACTCAATGGCAGAATTTAAGCACTCAGATAACAATGCATCTCCCACCAATTATAACTTTTTGCTTGATACTAGTTTGGATAGTTAAACATTTCTTTGGTTATTTCTGTTGCTCATTCCCCCTCTTTTCATTGAACATTCAAGTGCTGTATAATCCATTTGTTACACAAAATAAAACATCTACCTCAGATCCTTATGCCTTTGTTGTCTAATATTAACAACCAAATCTTCTTCCTTATTACAGTTATTAAAAATCAATAGGCACAGAAATAGGTTGCAAGATTGTAAACTTAAATATTGGAGAGAGAAATAAAATTCATAGCTCACCGCTGGATATGCTGTTGCCCCTCAGCACTTTGGCATTGGCGACCTGAGCCTTCCCGATTCTGCTTAAAGTGCCCAAAAGTAAAAGTATCCACATCTGGAGAACCACCGCTCTTCTCATGGTGTTGGTTAACTTTTGGCCTCTCTCTCTAACTGTTCTTTCACTTTCTTGCGGGTTTAAATGAGCGACGAACTTATAATTCCCCGCGAACCAGAAAGCTCAGACCACTTTCCTTTCAACCGCACTTTTATCGGCCAATGTCTCCCTTCTTTAAGTGAAGGAAATAAACGTGATGACTCCCTGTAGCTGCTGATGTGCGGAAACAATGTCCCGGCTAGTGTTAAAAGTAACACCGTGGAAGAAGTTGCCTGTCCGTAAAAGGTAGGTTCTTGCAGAAAAAGAGGACAAACTCCGAAAAGAGGATGCGCAGGTGGAGGATATATAGCCCCGCTCACGGTCAGACATGAGAATATAGGCGCCGGACTTCTTATCAGTGTGAAAGCAAAAAAATTCAAGTCAGTCGCCGACAAATAGTTTCTAACTAACGCATTCACAGTAAAAGTCAGCGCGCCTCAAAGTTTGCCAATTGTGCGACGCGCCTTCTCTTCTCCATGGCCGAGCGCTGATGTGTGCATATAAGTGATATTTAGAGATGTTGGTACAGAGTTCAGGAGATATTTATGAAACGCTCTAAATTTCAATTTTGATTTAAAGTTATGTTTTTGTTTTGCATGTTACTTCAGACTTGGTCCATCCAGAATCTTTAACAAAACAACATAAATTGCAAAGATTATTAGCCTCATAGACCTGGGATTTATCAACAAATATTAATCGTCAAAATACTAAAGAAAAGGTGCAAAACTTTGGTCAGCAGTTTAAAGAATGGTTTGATTGTTTGTTTGTTTTTTAAATCCAATAGTTATTGAAGAAAAGTATCAAACAGTTTTTTTAATAAAATAAAGAAAATGAATCATATTTTCTGCAGTAAACCCTCCTTTTACAATGTTTTCTCTTTTTTTGAGAGATGACCAATTTCCAATTAGAATCCAACCTCTTGTCTTACTAAAAGGATATCATTTTCATGCTCTATTTCCCAGTTATGATTTATTTTAGATTAAAAGTTTTTGTTTGATTTCCTTTGCTTTGATACCAGTGAGGAAAATGAAAGGCAACACATTGCCTTCAGATTGCATTATATAATCTCAGTATGAAAACATACAAACATATCTGTTTCATTCAAGTGGATCTTTTAGTACACATTTATTCAAATAATTTAGGTATATTTATATGTGTCAAATGACAAATAATGTGTCTAGCTTGAAGTCAACTGGAAATTACAGTGACTTTAGATGCATTTTGATTCTCAGGACTCAGGCTGGGTAATCTGTAAGTAAGCTTTCTGTTGGTATATCCCAAAAAGCCAAAATAAGATACAGCTGAATTTTAAGTTGTGCATAAAAGAGAAAAGTTAATTGGGATAGATTCTATATACACACACAATATATCGTCATAAAAAACTGTAGATAGCAATATGTTCCCACTATAGTGTTGAGTGTTTGACAGCAGAACACAAATTCTTATATTTCATTAGTATCCAGTTGTTTATAGGAGTGTAAAAAGTTATTCTGGTATAATCTAGTTTAATGTGAAATTAGACAATAATTATTGTCAAAATGAGTCAGTCTTGGGCAGTAGGAATGTCTGGATCCAATAATGACATTGGATGACACTGATATTAGCCAAAAAATGAAAATCAGAATTAGCATAAAAAATCTCCGAAATAGCCATGCTCATAGAAACGCTTCACTTCTGGTAAAAGTTTATATGGTCAAAACACAGAACCAAATAGAGGAGATGTAGAAAGGATGACATTATCTTCCTGCAATCCATGAAACAAAGTGTTTTAACATCTATAATTAGCTTTTCTGAATTAAACATAACCACCATTATTGTCCAATTAAAAACACATGTTCCCATTAACACATTTAGATATTGTTCTAAGTTGTCATTTCCCACATATTCAAAACAATATAATTTAATTTGTGTGCTGCACTGTGGAAATTCTTCAGGGTACGATGCCTTTGTAAAGCATTCTGAAGGCTGAACATGATGATACAGGTCCACCGGTTACATTGGAATTCTTGTTTTTTTTTTTTTTTACCAGATGAAGGATTGCAAACCAGACTCTCTTTTTATAGCAACTCCAATATTTACTTTAGGTTATGCAACTATGCCATTTTATTTTAAAATTAGCTTTTGTTTTAATTGTATTTCTTTTGTTTTTAATCTCAATCAGTGGTTGGGAGCTTCAAATTTGTGACTTTTCCTTAAATTTTTATGAAACACACTCATATTTAATTTCATAAGTTATTTCATCTTTATGGGAGAAACTTATCGACTTGTGGTTTTCAGCTGATTCAGCGGAAAGCCTTTCACATTGCCTGCAAATGGCTAATGCAGCACCTAAAAATTGGAACCACTTAGGGAATTATATAGGTTATTAATAAAGAGAAGGAATTAATTAAAATTAAAGGCTATTAAACCACTCTGCTGAGCTTCAAACGCATTTAAAAATCAAGGAGAGAATCAGACGTGCACATTACGATCCCTGAAGTGCATCACAATGTATCACACTTTTTATGTCCACACACACCCACACACACACACACACACCCACCCACACACACACACACACACACACACATTTACAGATGACTTAGAGCAAATTTTTGCTTCACTAAAATATCACCATGTAAATAAATTTATTGGAAAGATTAATATCTAAAACAGGATAATCATTTAATGCACATAAGCTATTGTTATTGTATTTCAAAATAACATTTTCTTTAAAAGAGAGCTTTAGAGCATTTATTAGTGAATTAAAGTGCAGAGCCAGCAGCAGACATACACATAATCTATCGCTTACCATATTTTCCACTCCCTCTCTGCTCAGTTTGTGTGTATGTGTCCACAGCATGTGTCTGCTTGAACGGTCTGGCATTTGTCTCCTCTTCCCTAAAGGGAACACACAGTGTGTAGACATACTGTTTCGCTCATGTCTAATGTGTTTGTTTGCATGCATGCAAGCTTCTGTTTCACTATGTTTTCATTCTACCTCACTGACTGACTCGCTGGAATTGATGACGTGCCCTTAAACAAAGCTAGGTGGTACATGATTTTTTTTTTGTTTTATATAACCCTAAACACCATTTCAGATCAAGGGATTAACAATGCTTTGTTTGTTCAACTTTATATGAAAACTATTTCAGTCATAGATAAAGAGAACATAAATTAATCTGATGCACTTTAGTGGTTGAAGGAATGGAAAGATTACAGTCTTTGTTTACTAGGAAGTCTACAGCAGCTTCAGGTAAATCAGTACACCTAGAAAATAACGTTTAACAAAGCAGGGATTTAATTCTTCGGTATTCATTGTTAATATTTTCTCACATAACTGATGTCTATTACAGGTGATCCAGCTGGAGGTAGGTCAGTAGATAACTTTCCCGTTGTCACAAAAAGTCAGACATGGTCAGCAGAAACAGTTGGGTAAGTAATTTGTTTTTCTAGAGCACAAGATATTGTATACACATTGGTTTAAACAAATTATAATTTCTTCTCCATCATTTTGAATCAGTCTGTTACTCTCCTCTGAACTCTGAAATCAATAAAGGTAATTCACAAAACTTTGGGTATAATGGCCAAGTGGATCAGCATATGCTAAAATACTGAGAAAAAAGTAAGAATTTGACATTTTGTGTGGTCTTTTGAGAATTTACAAGACAAAGATATTAAGTTCTTCTGGATTTACACCTTCGTTCAGAGAACTGACAACTCACCACACACCTTGAGACCAGATGTGGTATTTCAAAGTCAATTCATTTTGATTTCTAACTAAATTAAGTAGTTATAAGAAGAGTTTTTTTCCCACACAGCATTCAGAAGTTTCTTCATGATTATACAACCTCAATCAAACAGAGAAGCCGAGAGAGGTGATTTTATAAAGTAAAAGTAGATGAAAATCAGTGAGGAACACCTTGTTAAATGTACGGCATGAATATTAGAGGTCCAACACACCAATAATGTGTTGCTATTAAAATCGCTGGCAAGTGTGTGTGGCGGTGTTCAATCTATATAAGAATGTAAGAACTGATATATGTAAGGAATATAGTCTTTGGAAGAACATATTTTCTAAGTTTTAACCTTAGAAATTTCTACTAGCAAAACATTATTGGTATATTGCCACAATTAGTACCTTCAGGCATTCAAAACATATGTACTCAACTATGCCAATCTTGGGCTGTACGGTGAGCAGTGGTTAGCACTGTTGCCTTGCAGCAAGAAGGTTCTGGGTTCGATTCCGGTCTGGGGTCTTTCTGCATGGAGTTTGCATGTTCTCCTCCCACAGTCCAAGAACATGAATGTTAGGTTAATTGGCTTCTCTCAATTGTCCTTTGGTGTGAGTGTGTATGTGCATGGTTGTTCGTCCTCGTGTGTCTATGTGTTGCCCTGTGACAGACTGGTTTCCTGTCCTGGGTGTACCCCGCCCATACTCTGCCAGAGATAGGCACTAGCCCAACTGCGACCCTGACAGATGAAGCAGGAGAAGATGGATGGATTCTTATTATTATGACCTCAGGGAAAATCTTTTGAGAAATCATAATCTCATGCACAGTTTTAGTATTGAAAGAGAAAGCATAATGCATAGAAATAAAGTCAGAAGAGAAAACATTAGATGTACATCGGTATACTGCTGATTCAGCTGTATAAATAAGATATTCACCCATGCAGTCACCTTTAGATACATTTTTTTCCAATTACCCCTGAGTCCCACCCTGTTTTCTCTTTTATCTTTAAGTCTTTTATGGTCTTTTTTTTACATTTTATGCTACAATTGAGCAGATGTCAGTGATTTCAAGAAACACGATTATTTCCTTCCAGCAACATTTTTCTAAAGATCAGCACAATAGTCAAAAAAATACTTTAAATCGTCGACTGAATTTATTTTTGTGCTATTGAAAAGCTTAACAATTGCCGTTTAAACTGTTGCAAAATATCCTTTGGATACAGTTCCCACTTCCTTTCCCTTTAAGTTGAAGACTGCTCCTGAATCATGTAAGAAAATAAAAAAAATGTTTTACATGGGTGTAAACATGATAAAAATCAATGCATTTATTACAATTTTTAATTTTTGTGCATATCTACATATAACTATGTAAAGTTACGTTTCTCGTTACGTTATGTTACACTATTATTTATTTATTTATTTTTTTTACAATAATCTTCTGACTGAATATGATCGTTGTGTAATATTTCAAAAATGGATAATTAACGGTGAGTTCTTGCCCTTGTTAATAGTGACAAATCAGATGTATGCTTAAACTGTGTATATGTGGACTGTTCACTGCTCTGAGGCACTTTTTGTTTTAGTACTAATATACAGGTGCTGGTCATAAAATTAGAATACCATGAAAAAGTAGATTTATTTCAGTAATTCCATTTAAAAAGTGA
>JAUZNJ010085954.1:6679-23183 GCA_034780135.1 Jordanella pulchra
CTCCTACTTAAAGTGAGTTTTATTCAAGCCCTTTATGTCCATTGTGCTCAAGCAATTGGATCCTGTTTCTTTAATTTTAATGAATATTTTAGTTTATCCAGTATGAAAAAAAAGTGTATATAATGTTATTTCTCTTCAAAAATCCTTCATAATTTTAACCATGATTGTGCAAAAAAATGTCTCCCATTTTATATTTATTATTTTCATGGAATAAGCACCATTTTTAGTGGTAAGAGGAAGTCTAAGTTTATTCTTCCAGCGAGATGAGCTAAAGGCAGAGACAATGTTTGAAATGTAGTTTTTGTGTCTTAACAGGGTAAAAATGGTAGAGGGCTTAATGTTGGTACAAATCCTATTCTGGACCTACAAGGCTCACTTTCTGCAGCAGCTTATATTGCATAATGACAAGGGCAAAGACTAAAGTAAAACATTTATAGTAACAAGTCAAGGTCCCCTTATAAGAGCTGGGTCATCTTGTTTTATTTGGAATAGTTGAGCTGTTACAAAAGGACAGAATCAGCAGCATTGGCAGACTATTAGCTGCCTTCCATTGATCAACACACACATACAGTAAAAAAAAGGAAATAAAAAGTATTGACCTCCTGGCAGAAACTCTTTGGTGTGGAAGCCTTTGTTCCAAACTGTTAAATGGTCTCTAACTTGGAGCATTAGTTCTTGACTATTATGGACTATGCTATTTCTTACTGCTGTTACTTTGCAGCAAACAGTCCCTTACTGGCTAGGCAGTAAAGCTGCATATTGATTTGAGTTATTCCAGCGGAGAATGTAACCAACCTCTGTAGAAAAGGCTGTAATTGGATTTCTGCAGCCAGGATTATGTGGAGCTTCTCAAGAATGCACATCAAAGCTGCAACTCTTTGTTGATGGCAAGCCAAAGTTGTTTCATAAATGGGTAAGAAATCCAACACCAGCAGGTACACTTACAAATCAGCAAACACCCTGATGAGAGCTGCTCTTCTTGTCTTTAAATGAAATTAAAGCTGAGTGGATTATGGTTGCTTTTTTGTTCTCTGTGGTTGTCTACCTGCTATTACACACAGTTTAATGATAAAATCGGTTCTATATCTACATCTAACAGTAAGTCTCTTAAAAAGTGGGAGCTAAAAATGACAAAAGAGCCTTAGAAATGAACAAACAAGAGTTAAAAAGTATTACACCTTAAGTACTGTATACACACCATAAACTTAACCATAACTTTGGTTAAATGAAACGTTAAAGAACTTAGTTTTAGAAGGACTACTAACATTTTTTTTTTCATTTTTGTTGGGTTTTCTTTTGTTTTGTTTTCCATTTTGAGAACATTACTTGTGCTCTTTCTTGTTCTCCTGGTCATACAAAAATGCTGGATTGACACATTCATGCATAAGCAAGCTCATAAGGAGATAGAGTGGTGGCGGTGAACATTCATTTGTTGTTTTTGCAGGTGCAAAAAAAAGGTTTTGCAGGTTAAAAAACAGGATGTGTTCAGAAGTGTTCATGTTGACAGGGTAGATGGATAAGTGCTATATTGATTATTTTTCCAGTGAAAATAAAGTTTTCACCGTAGTTAAAACGACCAGACATCTTATTGATTTGTAGGACCTAAATAAGCACCAGAAGCAATAAAAGACAATGATCAGCAACAACAAACAACATGCAATGTAATACTGTTGCTATTAGCAGCAGGTGATTTCTCATAAAGTTCTATGATCTCCTGAACAATAGCCTGCTTGATATATCTATATTTAAGGATTTATTTATGCAAAGGAAAATTACAACATTGGTGCAGCCTTTGGGAAATGGAGTACAGAAATGAATTTACTTTCCAACACACCTCTTGCACCCCCACTTTCTCATTTGTGTTTATGTGAAGACTGGGGGATTTGCTATAAGGAAGACCAGTGTTTTTATCTCAAACATTAGCATTAGTCATTGTCAAGTGAAGAACTTATGTGCTGTTTTGCTCCATTTAATGTTAATTGAACAAGTAATCTTCTCTATGATATGAAAGCTGTAGAATGTTTAAATAAAAATATTAGACACAGTATCTATTTTAATGTAACACAAATGTTTGGCTCAAAACTGTTTTAATATAAAAAGTGTAATAAGTGGGAATCCTCTGTTTGCCAAGCAGTGCAGTTGCTTTTTTATTTTAATAGATTCAACTTCATGTAGCACAATACACAGCTGATTGACAGTTTTTAACAGCGGCAGTTAATCTACACTGCAAAAAAGTGTTCTCTCTCTTTGGTTCTTGGTAATTTTATATAATCCCCAACAGCATAATGATGAAAATTTGGTTGTAAATATGAGATTGAAGAATCTTAGAAGAAAAAAAAAAAAAAAAAGTCTTAGAAGCCTTCACAACTAGTACCAGACCCATGCCGTGACAGAACCCTGTCCCGTTGCCACCTCTGGTTTATTGCCTGTTTATTATAAAGTGTGTACAGTTGCTGAGGGGGTAAAAAGCAAATACAAAATCTTATTGGATATTAAAGAGGTCTTGCAAACTCAAAAGTAACACTAGCAAAATCAAAAATGAGACTAGCAAATATAAAAGTAAGATTTTCAGAGACAAAATTGAGAGTAACACATAACCCTGCCAAATACATGCAAAGGAAAAATGCTGCAAGTAGCACCACATGTTAAGAAACGCCACAGTCACGGAAAGGCGAGATCAGCAACATGCTGCAAACACATAAAGGATGCTAACACACAAATCAGAAGAGCTCCAGACCACTGGGGGATCGGGAGTCATATCACACCAGAACTTTAAATGAATGTTTATGGACCAGACCATGGTAAGCCATCCAGAGGACATCTGTTTTCTTCCCATATCAGTTTAGGATTGAGTCGTATGGAGCACTTTCATTATGTGGCACTAGTTTGCAACTTTTCTCAAATTGCAGTTGTTTTACAACTTTTAGTATCTTTACTTTAAATGCATTTTATGTGTTTTCTGTGATTACCACCTATATTCTTTTATTAGCTTTTATTCTTTTCATGTATCTTTGTTCTTGTGTGTTTGTGTCATTTTTGCATATGCTAGCCTAACTTTAGAGTTTGCACAACCTTTTGAATTTGCATCCCTCAGCCTCTGTGGGTTGTGACATGGCTATTCCCTCAAGTTTTTTTCTCAGCCCCCCTCAGCTCAATCGTAGTATCACTTGAGGACAGTGTTGAAGTTTGCAAGTAGCTTCATGTCTACATGTTGTCAGACCTGTTTTTTCGGACCACATCATGACTGCCTGTTAGGCTGCAACCATATGAGGGTCTTCACTGTATAAGGAAGAAAACAGAATGTCAAATCTTGCAGGCTTTTTATAGCTGATCAATACTGGCTTGTGTCTTTTTTTCTCCTACTGGTGACAACTTAGGGCTTGTATCTGGTTTGTGTCATACCCACACTATTTAATAAGGATAGAGAGAAAAACTTGCAGGGATTTATATTGGCAGATATGCAGCTATAGAATCTTTTTGTGTCAGGTGTGTTATTGCAAGGGTGCATGTATGACATTCAAAATTAATGAGTTTTATTCTCTTGTGATACTGTTTAAATGGCCATTTATCAAAAAAAAAAAAAAAAAAAAAACTGTTTGACAACTTGCACATATTATAAATGGCTAAAGTGGTTGGAGATATGTTTCCCCCTTAGTTTGATCATTTGAAGCAAACAAAAATACCCCAACACATCATTTACATCTTACACATAATTTTTTTTAAGATTTTCTTTAGGCTCTAGTGACCTTTGCGTTGTTATTTTTTAATGTATATATACAGGACAGTGCTTACAAACGAGAGGGGAGAGACATTCAGCAAAGGTCAGCAGGGCAGGACTCAAACCTGCGACGGCCATGGGTCATGTGCTTTACCTCCACATCACAGCAGCACAATGGATATATTGTCATTATTCTGAAATATATATGCATATTTTTCAACAGACCTCAGAAATATAAGATGTTTATTGTTGTTTTAAAGGTCAGAATTAAGGCATGGTTACCGTTTCTCATTTTACATCTAATTAAACAACACAAAAACATTGATACAAGACGTGGTGAGGGATTTTCTTTCTATCAAAAGTCCCCTACATCCCCTGATTGTCATCATTCAAATAGAAAATGTTGACTGTGTAAGAAAATGATACTGATTGGGGCATTAGCAGGCCATTTGGAAATATGATTCAGCCAATTCAGGAGAAAACTCCATTACCCATCAGCACAAAATATAGGAAATGTATTACTTTGGCAGGACAGATAAATGACATCATTAGCTTTTATTTCATCTGTTCTTTCCAGCGACATTCATCATCAGCATACATTACCACTATGAATGCTCTCAACCTCTTAATAATTTCTAACGAGCTTCAGAGTCACAGACATACCTCGACCTTATGCATAATCTTCAGCAGAACAATCATTTTAAATCACTTTGCATATCATAGGAAATTACAGGTGATACATACAAAGTTAATGTCTTGGAATAATTTTTCAATTTCTTGAGTTTGGTCTATTGCAAATGGAAAGATGACCCTGATTTATAGGCATAGCCTGTATTAAAATGTCGTGGAAATGAATGATAAGAAGAAGCCACAGGCTTAGAAAAAATAAAAAATCAATGCATGGGAGATGAACAATATCTCAATCAAACAGATATGAAATAACTCAAATGGTGACCAGAACCCGTGATCAGTCTAATCCAGTTGACCCTCAGACGTAACTGAGACTCATGAGATCAAGCAATGTTCCCCAAAGACATTTTCAGACATTTTCAGTTGTAATAATTTCTGATTTCAGTAATTTTCTCATTTATATCATCTTGAATCCGTTTTCTATTATCCACAAAACTGTGGCTTTTTGGATAGTTTCTTAGTTTGAGACCATCCTCTGGAAACTTTGGAGTCGGTTGTGAACCCTCCAGCAGAAATGGAAATACCAGCCTATTGAACTCCCAAAGCCATGCCATATTAAAAGTCACTTGTTACATCCCTTTCTTCTCTATTCTTGTAAATGTTCCTAACAAGATGTAGAAGTAGCTAACAAGCTGGTCAATGAGGGTAAGCATGCAAAAACAAGAGCTTTATTCAGGTCACATGGAACTGAAATTATGACACTCAACTGGTGTTTCAGGAGAAATAATGTAAGTTCAGCAAACAATGTTCAAATAAATAAATAATTCATGTTTGCTTTTGTAAAATAGAATAAATGTGAGACGTTGAAAAATTTAGATCATTTAAAAAGTGCTCTATATATATTGTATGGAAATGCAAAACATGGTTTAAAAGGATTAATAAATAACATCAGTAAATAAAGGAAAAAAATCCATGTTTTTCGATTTAAAAAATATTCTTAATTTCAGTGCAGGATGCATTATTTAGAGCTCAATGAGGGTTTGACAATTATGAGATATAATGCTTTTCACAGCTGTTTTTGTGGCTGTGTGGCAAAGTGTTTGATATTCTTTCGAACTGTTTTGAACCGCTGCTGTTTGAGTTTTAAAAATGTGTTATTAAGAGTTTCAACTAGGAATAAAGTTGGAGAACTAAGCTCTAGTGATGGATGTTTGTTTTGGAATTAGGGGCATAGTTGATAGATTAACTGTTCCCATGATTTTCTCATTATGTGAAGAAACAAAGACTTTAAACGACGGTTAAAAGCATCACTCCAAAGAATCTCCTCAAATCATCTCATTGTCATTAACACTGACTAATAACGGCCTGCCCACATGTTGCTCTTATTATACTTGCATGATTCCTACTTTTTTTCAACGAAAAAATACTGGGATTATACATTCCTGCTGGGCTTTTGTTGTGGACTAGTGTAACACCTGATTAATTCTATTGTAAAGTATGTTTTGTTTTTATAAACTTGCTTGAAAATCATTGATTACAGCTTTACATCTATTTTACAGGCAGTTACATGATACCAAAAAATATACAGTTTTATAAAATCTACTCTATTGTTCCTTTTTATAAACAAAAAGGTAATCATGTCTACAAACTCATATTGCAAATAACTACACTATTTTCAGCTATGGAGTCATTTTAACTGATTATTTAGTGTATTAATTAATATTAAGCATTTTATATTTCATAATTCCCATAGTTCTAATAATTGGAAGAGTATCCAAATTCTTTTTTACATTTTAGATCATAAAAAGCAATTGCATAGTTACTTACTAGGTAATTACTGTAATTTTGCAGTAGCTGAGTTACTAACTAATCTACCTTTTTGGAGAAGTACCTAATTTAACCATTTCCTTTTCTAAGCAACAATCCAAAGACCAAATGACTTTGTAGACCTTTAGTAGAGATGTACCAATCCAAAATCTGGATCGGATATCGGCTCTGATATTGACTAACAGCTGGATCTGATTTTGGTGATTAATATCGGATATTGGAAATCCAATCCAGTGCACTTTACATCGAACTGTTATTTCCTTTTTTTTTGCTGCTTATTTGTTAATACAGGATATAAAGTTCATATATATCTGAGTTAATTTGTTACCTTTTATTAACAATGTTTGTGTCAAGGCTAAAGCCCTCACTTACATGCCAAGATATATTGTTTATTTATTCAACAATTGGATCCGTATAGGATATGGGCCAATACGCTCAACCCAGGTATTGGTATTGAAGTGGTTTGGAAAAAAATTGGATCAGTGAATCTCTAAACATTAGACTTATTGGACGTACTGTTGAATTGTGCCATGATGATATATTTCATCCTTTTGTTGTTGTCATTTTTCTCATTTATAACAACATAAAGTTGAACACATGTACATAATAAATAAGTTACTTAACAAAGAATGAATCATGACACCCCACATTTATTTCTAGTTAAATTGCCTCAAATTCCAACAGATCACATCTGGATGTTTTCTTATATTTTTAATATGATATAGTTCTTTTGGCTTCTTTAGACCTTGGCCTCAAGGGAACATTAGAGTGCTCTGCTTTTGATTGTGCAGAGGCAAAAAGAGGTGGACTTTCTGCCTCAGAAGAATGAATTTAGGGTTGTTTTTCTTGCTAAATGGTAGCATTGAACATAACATAGAAAGTAGAATTGGGGATTTGCCCACAGTAATGAGGCGCTACTCCAGTGTGTTGTTAAGAAAGTATTCTTTTAGTATACTACACTATCCACATTGCAAAACATACCTATGATAATGAGATGAGGATCATGACCATAATAAGTAGATAGAGTGAGGAGCTCCATCATCTGGGGAGCTCAACCTACAACTGATTCGGTTCAGCCGTTTGATCAGAATGGTCCCTGGGTGCCTCCCTTCTTAGCAGTTTTCAGGGTATGTTCCACTGGGAGAAGAACCCTGTGAAGACCCAGAGCTTGCTGGAGGCACTTTATATCCCATCTTGAGATTTGCCCCAAATTAGCTGAAGGATCTTGCTGGGCAGATGGGTGTATGGATGAATCTTACAGCTTGAGGTGAGGTGTTGGGCAAAGTATTGTAAGACAGCTGTCAAAGACTAGTAGATGGCTACATTAAGCACCTTTCCAAGTCATTTCAACAACACAAAGTGACACTATCTCTTTGGAGTTGTTTGGGAGCTCAAGCTTATAAGACTTCAAGAGTGGTTAGGTTCTTTATACATATTAGATTTTAAATTTCTTTATTTTGTTGTGTAGAATGAAACTATGTTATTTTATGTTATTAGAGCTTACTTTTAGTACTTATTTTTTCAAAGATGAAGAAAATGGAACATTTCACTTCTCAACAAAGATGTTGAAAGAGTAACAGGCTGTAAAACAAAACAAAACTATATCATAACATATCGCAGGGAGAATTATTTTCCTAGAAGTTAATGACAAAGTAATTACTTTGTAAAGAAAACCTTTGAAGGACCTCACAGAGGCCTGAAAAAATGTTGCCTAAAGACTTATGTGCATTCTTACTAATATTACTCCCTTTATTTCCTTGTTATAATGTTGTTTTTTAGCATTGGACATTAAGTACATTGCATATAAATAGACAAGATTATATAAGATTATTGTTTTTCACAGTGATTCAGATGTGCATGTTATAGCCTCACTTAACTGTAGGTCACTGAATAAACATCTTGATGGCACAAAGCAAACCAATTAACTTATGAAGCCTGTGATTTTGAATTCCAATTTAATTAGTTGCTGGTTTGCCTGGCAGCCAGTCCCACTGAGGTATTTTATGGCGGTGGCTGTTCTCATCATCACAGCACATAAACAGGTTTGTTGTTTTTTATGTTTGCCTCTCGGATATAGAGGACTTCCTGGGTGATTAAACAGAACCAAATTTAACTGTGTGTAACGTGCTGTCACCACTAAGGCCTTTAAATTGCATATAGCCATTTGATGAAATCTTGCTTTGTTTGGCCTGGTCTGTAAGTCTTTTTGAAAAGGTCTTTATGTCCCTCTTATGGATCTTCACTGAAAGATTAAATTGCAGGCCCCGCATTGGTCATAAATCTGGGACAGGTGTGGAATGGGAACAAAAGGAAAAGCTATCAATAAAAATAAGGATGGCTATTCCTTGTCAGGCAGGAAGCAAGGGAATAAACAGGCTGTCAGAAAAAATGGTGCTGCCCTTTATAAAAAAGCATCATATTGACTTATATGTAAATAAGTGACCTTTAGTCTGTGTGTGAGAAATTGTGCATTGAAACATACACCTGCATGCTGTTTTCATAAGGAAAAAACTTTTTTCCCATCTTTTATTGACTGTGTTAGTATCTAAATTGATTGGATTTGATTTCCATACTGCTAACCAAGAAATTAAATCATTGTTTTAATACTTAAATTTGTTTTTTAACTTAGTTTAAAAACAAATTCCAGACCTAAAGGCGGAAAAACAAAAATACAATAAAAATAACACTGCATGTAGCATAAACTAAATAACCAAGTCTGGTTGTTGGTGTAGTGATAAACAAAGGTGAGTAGAGTGCCCAATCAGGTGCATGATTGTCATAGGTTCTGCCTGCTTAATAATGCATAGAAACTGTTCCTTGTCAAGTACGGACAAATATGCAAAAAAAAAAAAAAAAAGAACTACATGTGTTTTAGAGAAAAAAAAGATCCAGGGGCGCAATTTCTAAGTTTGTCTCCTTATTTATTACATCCAGTTTGTTAAAGACACAAACTTTTGGTAGTAAACCAACACCACAGTCTGATGGGGCCAGCCCTATACTTGACTGTTTGTATTAATCTTGTATTTTTTTATTCTATTCAATGCAGCCAAATGGCTGGGTCTTCATCTCGCTAAATGACTTTTATATGGAATGTGCTTAGCTACTCCTTGTGGGCAACTGAAAATTTCATATCTCAATTATAGATCAGTTTATAAGGTTGGGGTAAGTACTCTCCTGGTTTGCTTTAGATTAGACATTAACACAAAAACTGTAAAAATATATATAATTATATTATTGGATGTTAATAACTTGATAAGTGCTATAAAAATTATTATTAAAAAGTGGTTACTCTTCTTAAGCTTATAATGTAGGGGCACCCGTGATTATCAGGATATAACAGGCAGAGGCTCTGTCAGATATTGTTTAATAAATACCTACTGGGTAAGTTTTGTTTTATAAAACAGTGGTTGAAGTGAATTCAAACACTAACGTTCTAAAACTGCGACATATACAGATAAAACAAGAAAAGCTAATCTTCAAAATACAAGAATTTATAAACAAAATATTTAACCCTCCAGTCGGAAAACTGTACTCAGCAAACTATGAAACTACTAACCAAAAGGAAAGAAGTAAGGAACTAAGGAATGTTAATAAAAATGATTAATAATAGTAGTAAGAATAAAACAGAAAGACAATGAAATTATAAAAACAATTATACAGTGGTATCAGAGCTTAATTGAATTTGTATGTTTAAGGATCAAGGTTTACGAGTAATGTGTAATGATTATTTCTTCAAGCTAACAATGCAGGCTATCAAAGATGGTATGTGTTTAAATAACCGGTGTCCAATGCAAAAGGAAAAACTTGATTGTCATATCTTTTAATGTTGTACTAATGAATTGTGTCAATAATAGAAGCTATGAACTACTATAATGGTGGCAAAAAGTTTATATGGACAGTCTACATGGTTAAAAGATGGAAGGCACGTTGATGAGTTATTGTCCTGATTCACAAGAAGGAAAGTAGTGGTTGCTGCAATGTTATCTGAATGTTGTGTTTATGAAAACTAGAAGTGTGCTATACAGTAGGTTATCTTGACAAGATTCGAATGAGCTGAGTATTAGAGACAGTGGAACTGATGCTGGCTACTTTCTTAGCATAAACAGAGCCTTATTAATAGCAGCTGAGCAGAGACACTAATTAGGACATTAAAAAGGTTTATCCGGACATACTGTAATATATGCATATTAGTGAGGAAGGAAAAAAAAAGAATAAAACAAGGAAATAAATAAAATGGTTTTTTTTGTCTGCTCATTTTCAAAAAATACATCTCTTTTTAGATAATCTGGAATCAGACATTTTCTGCAGGAGCTCAGTTTCAGGTTGGTAGTCTTGCTTTTGCCAGGGTACAGTGGAAACACAGACAAAAGACTGTACTATACTTCCTTCAAGGTCTCTTTTGAAGAAGCATTTTTTTTCACTTGGCCAGCAAGTTCAAGAGGTTCGTGTTTTTGACCTCTCCAGAGTTGCTTATAGAAAGCTCAAGGCAAAGACAAAGAACTCTTTCTGGGAGAGTTTTATAGTTTTTTTTTGAAAACTGAGCAAAAGTCTGCTTGCCTCCAATTTAAGCCTGTTTTGTGGTAAACTCACAGTATTTCATTCAAGGTATGGGGGTCAATTTGTCTTTTTATATTTAAATCAAACAAAAAAAATCTCAATACAAAATAAGCATTTGTAAAATAAATTATTGACCTGCAGTGCAATATATGTTTTAATGTAAAGTTCTGTTTTTTTTATTCTTCTATAATGAAAAAGCAAAACATGGATTTTTTAAAAACATCTTTACAGTTTTTTTTTTTTGGTTTTGACACTTGTTTAGTTTGAACTTAGAAGAATTTTGAGTGGAAAGTACATAAACTGGGATGTAAAGGGGAACAATGTAAGACCTGTCCTAATATGCATGGGACACATACAGTATGATGGCTAAAGTTTTTTTTTATTCTTTTCTTTTTTCTTTGAATAATAAAAGGGAAAAAAAATGACCCTAATGATAAAAAGTATTTTTTTTTCTGTTTATTTTCAAAATCTTCCAAGGCCCACTTTGTCAAGTGAGTCTAGTCTTAACCTGACTTGATAAGATGAATGGAGTCTGGTGTGCTACTGCTTGGGTGGAAAGAAAGCCAACAGCCACACGGCCCTTTCTGGAACCACTTTGACACCCCTGCTGTATGCCATGGTCTCGGCAATGGTCACAGTGGTCTGCATGGATGTGAACAAAGTAATGACATTTTTTTCTTTTTTTTGTTTGAGTTAAACATTTTTTTTCTCTTCTCCACATTTTTAGTTACAAATACTGATAACTTTGTAATTATTGAACTCCTAAAGAATTCTACGTTTTTAATAAACCATTCCATTCTGTTGCCTCCTGTAGCTTTGTGGTTGTTTTTCTTTTTAAGTTGACACCCCCACTACCACACTACCACAGATATGAAAGAGCATTGTATTACAGTTCTAAAATGCAACCAACCAACCGACCGACCGGACGACCGACCGACCGATCAATCGATCAATCAATCAATCAGTCATCACCTTATTCTTATGAGAATGCAAATGTAGAGAAAAGTTTGAAAACTGCATTCTAAACTAGTTGTAAAGTCTGCTTAAAATAAGTTGGTTTTGCCTTTAAGGGTGGCATATTTTTGCAAATAAGTGTTCACTTCGGGAAATATCTCAGCATATTCTGTTGCTACATTCCCCCTTTAAACCCTGCTTCCTTCATTATTTCTGTCCTTGGACATGCTGCCGAATTCCCTATTAAGCTACCCTCATTTAGATTTGACCAAATGAGCATGGGGCTAACTTACCATCACTAACAGGCTCTGTGTTACTAAAATGCCACTTTAAGTGCAGTGGTGTTGGACAACACCCATAATTTTATCCATAGTTAATTAGGCAAAGACTTTACGAAAATGTCCTGTAAAATTACAGAAGCAAAATGGTCAATGGCATGTAATCGAGGTAAAGATGAAGGGACATCCTGAGTACTGATATTCCCCTTTCAGGTAGATGAAATAAAGTATCAAACACAACCATTTTAAGTCTGAAAGGCTGTAATTAGTAGCTCATTCTATAAAATATACCTGCAAGCAAAAATGCCTTAAGGGCCAGATTACGATGAGGGAGTCTTTTCTTTGATTCTCAAAAATTTTAGTCCAAGTCAGCACTGGCATAATGAAAAAATAATATTAAACATTGAATAAATTATTTCTAAATGGCTACACAGAGTACTTAAAATTAGGACTGATGGCACAATTCATTGAAAGGAGATATTTACTCAGCTGATCCAACTTGATTTGCCAGCAATGGCTATATCAGCTTGTTCAATAAATATATCTAAAGGTTCAACCAGAGAATATCTCAACAACCAAAAGAGGGAAGTGGTGGAAAGCATCCACGGTGCACCACTTCAACAAAGGACCAACTTAACTAGCGAAATCATCAAAAATTATTCAGGTAATTTGAAGACTCAATTATATCCAGCAATTGGTGCATCTAAGGGAAATGCACTAATGCATGGAAAAGATTGGGCAGATTCCACACAAAGGCCTAATTTGTGATTAAATGCTAATAATCAGAACTACTGGTAAGGAAGTTAATTCTTTGGTTTAAAAAAAACATAAGGATTGCAACAATTGGTTAGAATGGAAGTGGTATTCTGGTAAAAAAAAATGTATAACCCTCTGGGTCAGCACAATTTCCTTGTATGTATATGTACTGTACACTTTAGGTAATCAAAATGAAGGTATACCAAAAAAATAAAACTGAAGATTATTATTATTTTAGTTAGAGTTAAAAATGATTTTAAATGAGTTGAAAGACAAAGGTTGACTGAAGTTTTAACCATTAGCTGCAGTATATGGCCATATCACCCTGACATCACCTGATCTCATCTGATCTTGGAAGCTAAGCAGGGTCGGGCCTGGTTAGTACTTGAACGGGAGACCGCATGGGAACCTGGTGCTGTAAGCTTTGGGATGTACAGTAGAACAGTGGTTATTGCTGTTGCCTTGTAGCAAGAAGGTTCTGGGGTCTTTCTGCATGGAGTTTGCATATTCTCTGTGTGCATGCGTGGGTTCTCTCTGCATGCTTCCTACCACAGTGAAAAAAAAAAAAAAAAAGCTTACTGTTTGGTTAATTGGCATCTCTCAATTATCCCTTGGTGTGAGTGTGAACGTGCATGGTTGTACATCTTTGTGTGTCTATGTGTTGCCCTGTGACAGACTGGTCATGTCCTGTCCCCCATAGTTTGCCAGAGATAGGCACCGGACCAACCACGACCCTGACGGATGAAGCGGGAGAAGATGGGTGGATAGCTCCAGTGTACTTCAGGCAGATAAATGGCTCTATTCAGAACTAAAAAAGACACAGTCTACTTTTTGAAAAATTTTCAGTAGTAAATCATGGACAGTCGTGGTGTGGAAATTATAATAGCACCACTTGTCAATCTTAAGATAACGCACTGCAAAGGGCAAGTTACAAGCAGCTTGACTTCTCCTCTGATAGCTGACCAGTTACCCGGTCGATATCATGTTGTCATACATGTGTTGCTCTTTAATGAACTACATAGCAAATGTTTAATAAAAAATGTAACTGTTTAATTATATAACCAATAAATTACCTACTAAATTGTTTTTTTTTTTTTTGGTACAGTAGCAATCAAAGTGGTAGGAGAATCTTGATTAAAAGGTGTATAAAAAAACCTGATCGATAAAAGAACCTGATTGATATTGGGTTCATGCACCAGTTCTCTTTTTAATAAACAAATGATTGTTTGGTGAACTAAGTAGTAAACTAATGCATAAGCTCTAAGTTCTGAAGAAAACTTTGTAGACACAAAATTTGTGCTTGTGTTTAAATTCATCACATTTGGTTAAAAGAAAGCTTTGTGGCACCAGTTCACTTTCTTTATTATATTGCACCAAGATATATGAACACTGTAAATTAGTTTTATTTCAAATATTACAATGTTTTGACTTATTTTGCATACATTGTTTTGATACATGAAAAACAAATGTGAATACATTAGTTTCCTTTGTGTTTTTGTATTTAAATGAGTTTGCAAGTATTAAATCGCATGAAAGCTTGAGGAAAAAAGACATCTTTAGTTTGCAGTCTTACTATACCACGAGGAACAGCAGGAATGCAGACTCTGCATTTATTTTTACATATGCTGCAGAACAAAAGAAACTTTGCTGGCACTCATTAATCCAAAATAGAACAGGTAGCCTATAATAATAATCTGTTTTCCCCAGCTGTTTAGTTTTAGAGATTTAGACCTCCCACGAATACTTAAAAAGGAAGGCAATGCATGCAGTCATAAAAAATAGACACCCTGCTTTAACATTAAACTGTTAATTGTGTGTATTAACATGGACATTAACTTGAATGCTGAAGTAGAAATGAGCCCTCTGGTCTCACTGCTGAGGCAGGATCAGATATCGACTTTTTGAGGTGTATTGATATGTTTTCAAAGGACATAAAAGATGAGACAATTCTTCTTCATAGCCCAGCTTTCATTGTGGATTTATAGCAGCCAGACTTCGACCTACATTCAGAGGAGGAAGAAAATGGAAATCACTGCCCTGCAGATTTTCGAAAAGATGGACGGACCGGGGGGGAGAAGGTGTTTGTCATCCTGCGTGGTGAAAGCCCTGGTTTTCAATGGGGGCAGATAAATCTCAGGCATGAATAAGACCAGTAAATATGGTGTTACTAAAAAGTTGGTAGAACCAACTGTAGCACTAAACTCAAGCTTTTCACTTTACAGCAACTTCTGACTTTGTTTTATAATAACACTAGAATTAAGTAATTTGGAAGAAAACAATTTTGAATTGATTTCTTATCATAATTGCCAGTAGGAGTCGCTGAGGATGCCACAAAGCATTCCTCATAAGAAGTTATCAAGTTTTTTCTACCTTACAACCACATTATTGAATACATCATACTTAAAATTCAAAATGGATGAGCAAAGGTGTAGTGTCATAAGCCATAATATGACCACCACAAGATACCCCCACGGGGACATGCATCCCTGCCCTCCACTGTGCTTAGGGCCAAAGCAGCCTCTTTATGCTTGTCTCATCCTCTTTTGCAGATGATCTTGAGCCAGCCACAAAGAAGAGACTGAATGAATGGGGGGCCATGCAGGCCATGGGAATCAGAAGCTTCTGACTACCAACGGTAAGTGGGCCTGTTGGTAATATCAGAGCCAGACTCTGCAAAACAGACTTTCTGCAATGATTTTTGCTAAGTTAACAGGAAATGTTGAGATGTCAGAAACCTGAGGTGTTGAGCATCTGAGAGCCAAGGACACTAGTATCCTTACTGCTGGAATGACATGCTAAGCTTTCCCAAAATTTGGAGAAGCTTCACCTTTCCAAAACGGATATCAACAGATGTTGCTGGTCTGGCGAAGTTTGGGACAGTTTTAAGATTCCTAATATGCTAATCGTATTTAATTTCCAAAATATGACCAAAGAGTCCTTTTTTAACAAGTTTGCTTATGTCTGTTAGCTACTAACATGAGCTAAGCCTAAATAAGCTAAAAGGGGTCCAACCACTGGTAATTTAATTGGGAATACACAGATAAAGCTAACAATTAATGAAGGAAATGTTTCTTGATTTTCTGATGATGGAAATCATTTAATAAGATATGATTTGCCGAATAATGTATTATTTACCTCCTGACTTCTACCAGTTGCTCTAAATTAGTTAAAAGACAATTTGGCCTTATTCCAAACTCTTCAAGATAAACTTTGGTTCCATAATATGTAATCCATTCCAAGCTGATATTGTTGCATAATTTTATCATCTACACCAAGGAGGTTATGTTTTGGATAGCCTAGGTTTGTTTGTTTGTTGGTTGGTCTGTTAGCAACTTTACAGAAAAAGTTATCCACGGATTTGCTTGAAAGTTTTTAACCAAAGGCTAAGGACCAATCCATTGACTTTTGGTGGTGATCCAGATTAGGATCCGGATACAGGAATTTTTTTGGTAATGATCTGGGTCCAGTGTGAAGGTGGAATACGTCGGGGGAATGAGCTGCTTGGTGGAGATCTGCGTTCTCCGAGTGCTTTTCTAGTTGATCATGCTTTTACACCATTTTCCGTTACTTTTTAGTTTAATCACGAGTTTTGACCTGAAATATGTTGCTTGGAGTTAAATCATTTTTGTTAATAAGTTCCTATATTTTAAAAACACATCTTGTAAATCTATTCCATATGTGTGCAGAGTAAACTGTTTGACCATAATTCACCTTCGATTCACCCTTAAATTTTGTCCTAACATTCAGTTCACCGAATATATGTCCATACATATATAGATATTAC
>JAUZNJ010085965.1:0-23181 GCA_034780135.1 Jordanella pulchra
TTCCTGGTCTAAGACTAGAAGAGGAAGATGTCAGCACATCTATCCCCGCTCTGATCTTTATGCTGTGGTTTCAGATGGACTCTTTCTCACCTTTATCTGTGCTGATGATGCTGCTTTTTCCATGTGCTAACAGATTTGTTTGGGACGTTGATGAAGTGTTTGAACCAGTTTATATATAAAGAACAGTTACAAGACGGCAAATCTTCACATCTATAAAATCATCCAGCATTTCCAGTTTAACTGTCTTTTTTTCCAACCTCTGATGTTTTGACTGTCGGATTTTCTTTGCAGCTGAGGTCTGCCTCTGCTCTCTGTGGGTGAAATGACCGTTTAGCTTTTTTTTCTCAGGCAAAAAAGTGTTGGCAGCAAGCTTCATGCCTCAGATCAGAAAAAAGCATCACCCACACACGTGATGCTGATAACACGGCTCCTAACAAGGCCTCAGAGTGAGCTGATGAAAAGCTCTCAGCAGCAGCAGCAGTCAGCATCCAACAAATGGGGCTGCTCTGCCTTTGTTGCAATCTCTTCTGACATATCGCAGCAGAATAAGGATTAGGGGGCTCAGTCCGGCCTGTTGGCTGACTTTTAATGTGCAACACCAGAGATGTCAAAAGTACAAGTCACACACATGAAGTCGTGCCTCCAAGAAAAGGGTTTTTGATACAGTAATAGTTTTTAAAATAGAGAAATTAGCTGTTTTTTTTGTTGTTGTTTTTTTGGGGGGCCTTGGGTATCCCATGATTCATTGTGACTCCAAGCTTGAACTGCTGCTTTGTGCTCAAAGGAAAGGGGAAATGGCGACAAACAGTGGTGGATATTGTATATACAGTTTCATATAATAAAAGTGAGTGAGTAGTTCTGTATGAAATTCATCAAAAGATATTTGTTCCCAAAATCAGAAGAAGATTCATTAAGTTTGCAGGTGAACTCAGCCCTGCGCCTCCCTTTCAAAACGAATAATAAGCTAAACATCACAGCTTCCTTCTCCATGCAATTCTATGTTTTTTTATGGTTTTACAAAAAATGAAGAGAATTTTTTGTTTTAACCAAACAGCTTCTTGGATTAATTCAAATCTTGCAAGAAGATAATACAGAAAATGAAAGAAAAACTAACTGAGAAAAAAGAACATTCCTCAGAAAGTTTGTTTTCTGTATCTAATTCCAAAAACTTAAAAAAAAGAAAAGATGATTCCTTCAACATATTTAGAAGAACATACTTTAATATTAACCAAGACCAAACTGAGTGAAATGTAAAATGTTGTTTTAAATATTTATTTTATTTTCAAAAGGTTGAGCTTCTTGCTCTGGGTCAAACATGGTAGTGGCAGTGTGATGATCTGGGGCTGTTGTGCTCTTCAGGGTCTTGCTGTAATCTTCTTTCCAATAGAGCCACCTATGAAGCTAGTTTACCATAATCTTTTCAAACATAGATACAATTTCTAGATTAGTGCTTCTCTGTTTCTCTTGTATCTCTGCTTCTGTCTCCTCAAACCCCAGTCGGACTCAGCAGACGGCCGCTCACACTGAACCTGCTTCTGCTGGAGGTTTCCTCCTGTTAAAATGGAGTTTTTATTCTCCACTGTTACTACATGAATGCTTGGTATGAGGGATTGCTTAGGAACCCATGACAATGAAAGTAAAAAGAATATTTACTGTCTCTAACTGTTCATCCAAGAAGAAAGAATCCTGCAAATACTGGATACAATCAGCTTAGACAGAAACTTTGAAACAATCTGAATGAACCGTCTCAGTAAAGAGCCTTAAATCACACCAACCATGAGCTCGTTATATTTACCTGAGAGATGAAAAGTCTCACCAAATCTCCAGAGATGCATACCTTCAGGTTTGTACTACAGGTAAAGAATAAAACTGAAATTTACATTTACAGGTACAAAAGGCACCGGCATCAGTGCAGCTAAAGGATGCTGTGGATATTTTCCTCTGGAGGGATTGAGATTTAGCAAAGAATTAAGATGTTAACGCAGCCACTGACTGGGGAACATATCGGTTTTCTTCACAGCAAACTGTATACTAAAGCCTAAATATCAGTGAGTTAACACCAGTTAGTCAAATAACTGAAGTGCTGTTTGGAAAGAGGTTTGTTTTGATTGATGTGTTGAATGCATTCTGCTCTGAGTGTGAAGATCACTGGGCAATGGAGCTAAATGGGTAAATTTAAACATTAAATATCTGAGTTATATGCAGCACACACTGATTCGGTCTCATGAATATGTAGGACTAGTTTCTGAAATAGTACTATTGCTGATAGCTCTACCGTTGTTTATCTTTCTTAAAAAGAATCAAACTGAGGTCTATTTGCTCCAGATTCTCATGCAGTCAGTAACAAGACAAATCCAGTGGATGTTTTTCTTCATGACAGATGCTGAACAAACCTTTTCTTCCATGTTTTGTAGCTCATTTTTTATTTTTGCTTGATTTGTTTTGTTATGTTTTCTTCTGCGTTTAAAAGAAAAAAGTCTAAATTTTTCACCCTGAAATAACAAATAACCACGTGGATCCATCAGGTCTTTGTCTTCTGGAACAAAAGTTTTTCACAGACATCTAAGCTTGCTGATAGTTTGCAGTCAGAAGGTAAATCTGAAGGCAGAATGTTTTTTACTTGAAGTTTTTATTTCTTTGCTTCACCAAAAGCAAATGTTTATATAAATTTGCTACATTAGATGTTATTGTTTTTCTTCACATAACTGTATGGTGGTAAATATGTGAACATATCTTAAACAGGAGCCTTTGGAAGAGAAACAAGTCACCAACACTCCATGTTGACTCAGTCTTACTAAACAGTGGATGTAAGGTGCTTTTTCCAGTTTACAGCAGGGACCCTATTTTAGAAAGTGGGAGAAGTCAGAACTCCGAATAAGTTTCTCTGGATACCCAGGATGTTTGGTTTCAGAGGCCAGATAGACGTTATCCTGAGACTAATTAACCTGCAAGTTACTCTGAACCGTCTCTGGTTGATAGCAGGGTTTCCTGAAGTTATCCTCAGTCTGTCGCACATTTGAGCAGAGATCAGACACAAGAATAGCATCAGAATGGTTTCCTTAACTGCACGAGTCTGTAGATGTCAGAGAGCAAATCCTCATTACATCCAGTGATTAGATGCATTTTTAACACTGATTCATCGATTTTTCAGCCTACATTGTTTTTGTGAGAGTCAATAATTTGTCTTAATAAAATCACCTGTTGCTCATTTGACACAACAAGGAAAAGTTCTTTGTTCTGCACTTTGTTTTATGCTAAAGGCAAACTGACTATTTATTAATATTAGGAATAAGCATAAAGCTCACATACCCATTAGATCAACCATAGTTTCTCCATCATTCTCAACCTGCCATGCTGGACACGAGGGTCCGACTCCTGACTGGAGGAGAAGCACTCACGTTTTCTCCTCAACCATTAAATTGTTTAGATTCAATTAGAACGTATAACTGAGCTTTTCAGACACACAAACACGCACGCAACTGTGAGGTGTTTTCCTTCTTACAAATAATCAATAGTTGGTATCTGACATTTTGAGATTTCAAGTAATATCTGTTCTTATATTCTTTGATTTTCTGAATAATATGGAAACATATCCAGTGTTCACATTCACCGCTCCTTCACTAAAAACAGATTATTATATTTTATTTGGTAGTGTTTATTTTCTCTATATTAGATTAAACATATCTGTGTTTTTGTAAATACACCTCATACATCTCTTTCACAGGGAAGGAGCCGCATTTCAGTTGCATCTTTGCTCTGTTATATATTAACTCATGAAACAACTGTTTTCTTCTTGCATATTAATTACATTTGTTTAAGCGAATGAGCAGCGAATGAGCAGCATGTGGCCGATCTTCATCCATTTTTCTTTTTTTCTTCTCTCCAGTTGGTTTAAACTTGTTTATCTGACTGTAGTAATGAGCTAGGTTTGGCCAGCAGCTAACAGCCAACCTGTTTTCCTTGTTTTGGATCAAATAAATGTGACTTTTGGATGAATCACATTTACCTTCCAAGTAAACAGGAAGTGCCTCCAGACGTAACCTATAAAATACAAACTGTTCGCAGCACCGACATGCATTTTTCAAAACAGGTTTTTCACAAATAGGATCAATAACCTGCTAAAGATGTAGTTTAATTGAAGGTTTCTAACTGTTTTTTTTTCTAGCCATACTCTTTTTACTGAAGATGTTAGCATAACATAACTGTCCAATGCATCGAAATGAGAATCTCAGAGTTTTAGATGAAGGTGGAAAACCTGCTTCTTCCTTCCAGGATCCGGGATTTAAGATAAAAATGTTTGTCTTGATTTGCCTTCATTCTGCCATCAGCGTGCATCTTAGCAGCAGTGACAAGTTGACCAGATGCTTGCTTCAGACTTGTGAAATTAGTTTGGTTTGTTGCTTTCAGTTCAAACACCTGCTCTCCTGAGATTTGTTTTCAGCCTTCAGGAACCAGGCTCTTTGTGATAAATCCCTCAGGAGGGTTGATTTGTCTAGACACATCATCTGTGTCCTTAATTTCAAGCAACATTTAGGTGATACTGATGTGTGTCTGATTATCCCGAGTTTAATCTGTTATAAATGAACATATTTCTGCACTAAATGTTGTGATAAACCTGGTTGTATAAAGTGAAAATATGTTATTTTTCTTAGTCTCAACAGGTCCATTGTCATCTGATGCTAATTTGATCACAATGGGTCTTTGATCTTCTGATCTTGCAGAGCAGAAATAGTTGATGAGTCCTCATGGACTGAGACCAGCTTTCAATTTTCTTGTTTGAAAAAGGTATATCTACAACCAAAGAGCCGACAGCACAGCGCCCTCCAACACATGCATGTGCTCGAGACCTAATTTCCAGGTCCACAATGGGTTGTTTTGTCTCCCTCTGGCTGCACAAAGTTTCTCATGAATATTCAGTGCTCATAGAGAGGCCCCAGATGTGAAGCGCTGAGTAAAACTGGGCCATGTGTGTATAGTGGAGGAATTCCATTAAAGTTGAATGGCATTTCTGAATCGGACGTCTTCATTAGCTTGCTCAGCGGCGTCATGCATCTATGGATCCTATTAAGGTGTTCGGACACGTGGCGCCAGAAAGCCTACTGATCAATGCCAGAGTGTGTCTGAGGTGATGATTTATTTAAGCTGGATGTTCAAGGCAACATACGAATCAGGAATAGGGTTGATTTAAAAAGATGTTACTAATTACAATCATATGTCAAATAAGTTTTACTACCCTACCACTAGGTGGCAGTAATACACCAAGTAGACATCAGCTATTGTGGTTTTCAAAATGGGATTCTTAACTATTTGTTTATTCTGTTATTTGAAGCACAATATCTGATAATACATAAACATCCATTCCATGTTTTTATTACAACCAAATCAACTGGTCTTTGCTTTTTTCCAAGAATAAATAGTAAAACCCAGCTGTTTTATAAATTTGTTGGGGATATCAGCTATATTCAAGGTGAATAATGTGGTGGTGGTAGTTTGATGGTCTGTGGCTGGTTGACCTGTAGTTGTCAGGACAGTGAAATCCGTTCTCGTTTGGACATATGTTAGTGGCCTTAAAGGGACTTGGTCACATGAAATGCAGATAAGAAAACACCATTAACCCATGTTTATCTCAGAATAAAGCAAAATATACGACCATGAGTCATACTAATAGTGTTTACTTAGTATTTTTTTTAGCATAATTTATTCCAAAAGTCTTTGTTTGCAACAATCGTGGTGTAAAAATTTTAAAGTCATAGTATGTGATGCTGCTACTGTAGCTTATCTGCTTCAATGTTAGACATGTTAAGTAGGTATTTATAGACTTGGACTGGTCAAGATTTTTTCAGCTACGCGCCAATCACTGATCACAAAGATCAGTATCTGCCAATTGACGATTGCTGATGACAGATCTTAGCGTCAAATCCATAAATTCTTCAGGTAATGTCTCATGTACATTGAAATTATATTATTAGGTACCACGATTATAGGAGAAAGTATCGTGAACTGACCACTGCTTTAGTGTAGGAGGCTGTGGTGACGAACCTTTTTTAATCAAATTGAAAGATAGAGAAAATAATGTTGACAAATGACACTTTATGAGGTTTATGAGTAGTTTTAAAAAAATTACTTTAATTTAGCCCTAAAAGGATTGTTTCATCATCCTGCTTGCAGCATAGACATGGACCAGCAGTCGCCTTCTCTCCCCACTTGTGCTGTGCTGTCTGCCCGCAGCCTCTTCTGATCCCCTGCTGTCATTCTTCCACCTTCAGCAGTTAGCCCCTAGAGGTTAGCCTCGGCTAGCCGTTGCCTCTCGATGCTCATTCTCCTTGGCTGCCTTCTCCAAAGTACTGTGTTGTTACTCCTGATCAGCAGTAGCCTTTCCCCGTCCTTAGCGTTCAGTATTCCTGACAGACTAATCTGATCTTTCACACTGCTCATTGGATCCTCTGCAGTTAGCCTAGCCAGCCTCGGTTAGCAGTAGCCTCTCCCCATCCAAGTGCTGTTTTCCTAGGTCAGAATGCTGTCTCTTCTTCCCTCTGTTGTCAGATGATTCCCCCCCCCCTGTTTTAGACTCTCTGACCAAAACAAACATGGACTTAACATAGGAGAAAGATGTGATGAGTCCACTTAGAAAGAAAATGATTCAACAACACAATGACCCCGTGTTTAAAATCAGCTATCTTCATCATGCCTGGCCTGTCGATTCTCTGTAAATCAACCTGTGGTCCCTTGACATACTATTGACTTTCTATCATCTCAAAACATTCTGCTCTGAACATTGACAATGTTTTGTCCATTCATCCTGATATCTTCTTCTTATTCAAACCATTATCTATAAACTGGAGAGATAATTATGTGTAGAAATACAGGGCAGATGTCCAGATCTGAGATGGTTAAATTTCCCCATCACGTATTAACAACTATTCCCTTAAATCTCCATTCCCTCTTTTTAGTTGTTTTAAGAATCATTTTATAGGTGTACCTAACAAAGTGATCCATGGTTGGTTATGACAAAATGCTAAAGATGAAGAAAGAAGCCTTTGGTCTCTCTGGGTACATGAAAGTAATGAAAGTCTCTTTTGTTTTAAAAAAAATCACATGTAGACTACTTTGGAGACTTAAAAAATGTTTTTTTTTTTATCTCGAAAGAATGAAAAATGATTGAATTGATTCAATAATAAACCCAGTATTCAGGGTTTTACTTGAAAATTAACCAAAACTGAAACCAGCAAGTTATAAGTCCACAAAGTAAAACTTAGATTTATTAATACTTGATCTCTGGTAATTCTAGATAAATCAGGAGTCAAAATGAGTGACATAAATAATTATTTTAGCTAGTCTTCTCTCAATTTGGTAATTAGGTGGGAAAAAGGATCGATGTATGGAGAATAAAGAAGAAACCAAGAAATGATCCATGGGGTACGTTATACTGCACAGTTTTGAGCCATTTAAGACATAAAACATGAAGAGTCACACAAGGTCCGGTTTAGATCCAAGGCTAAAAACTGAAGGTTCTGTAGGTGTAAGTGATGCAGGAAGATGCTGTTATCAGTAATAATACGGTCTATGATCTGCCTGCTCTCAATTGAATGTTATCAGTCAGTTTAATAAGGAAGGTTTCTGCAGTAATAAAATGCTCTCCTTCCAGAGTAAAACCCATTACAAACTGTATCATTGATGGTGTTGTCTAGAGATAACTTTCTGCAGTGCCTAAGATAAGAAGATCAGGTTTAAGATTGGTCTATGATTTAACCTGAAGCTAAGGTTTCTTCAGTCTGTAAATTTTCAAACTATGTGGGGAAGATATCTGCTCCCTCCAAGATGTTAGTCCACAAGCTCTCAGCTACAATCAAACAATCATTTATCTCCTCCAGGCTGCACCACATGGGCATGTGTGTACACAGCATTCACACTCCTTCCTCGTGCATTACACCGTTGACTCATCTGTTTGTATCACATCCCGCCGGGAAATAAGAACCTGTTCTCTCTGTGTTCAACCTGTCTGGTACAGTTTTCTGAAATATAACTGCAGGCAAACTTTATTTAGGTATCTTCTCTTAATGAATGCTTAAAGTAACTGCAGGTAAAGAGTAAGTAAAGTAAATATAGTTATTTAAATATGTTGCTTCTTTTAAAAATATAGAATTGAATGCAATATATGAAAGGTGGTGCAGATTCTGAGGGAAACTTCAAGGATTAAAATGTTAAGCCTGCATGATCAAAAACAAACTTACATTATTCAGAGGAGGCTAAATGCATTCTGTTAGACCCTATAAGCTCGGTTTAGCTATCAAAATATCATTTGAGAAGAGTCATTTAAATGTGTAGAAATGATACTTACAGGCTTGCAAGTTTCTCCCTTTTTCCCCTAAGTATAGCTAGCGAGAAACTCTATTATGAGACCACAGGACATGTCTAACATACAGATACTCAAAGCTGTAATATTGGTGTCGTTATTGATTTTATTTTTTTCCCTTATTGAACCAATATTGGAAGGAAAATTAAAAAAAGCATAATTATTATTTTGTGTCAGTTATGTCATTTTTCTTTGCAAACATCAACAATTAGTTAATTATTATCCCACTAAAAGAGTACTCTATCATGTTAATCATAACTTTCCTCCAGACTAGAATCTGTTCCTCTCTGGGTTATAGGAACCAGCTCCTAAGATGGCCAGTCATGTTCTTTGCTAATTTATACATGAATCTTTGAAAAGATGAACAATGAACCTTCAGGATTCTGGAAACTGGATCCAAGAATGAACCAGATCGATGGAGAACCACAGTTCACTTCGTGATATGTTGACTGATTTATTTAACATTTTACCACAATGTCAGGACAATGAGGACACAGAGTGTTTGATGTGTTGCCATAACATAGAGCTGCATGTATGCAGCTGTTTGGATATTGTCAATGAACCAAATAGCTGCTTAGAAAGCCATGACATCATCATGTAGGCTTTTTTAAACAACAGTTTTAAAAGATCAATCTTTGGAGGTTTAGTTAAAGTTACTGTTGTAAAATCTAAATTAAAGGAGCATAGTTACATAATAGGACATTTTTAAATGACTATGCTATTATAGAACTGGACAATATTTCAATATGGAAGGATATCGTAATATGGTTTAATTTAATGTTGGTGTTATGACTTTTCTTATATTTCAATATCCATCACAGTATTTAAATACTGCCTTTGTCACTGACTGATGTTCCAGGTTTTCATGTAGTTTTATGTATTTTTGGTTTTCAAAGCAAAGATTTGTCATACTTTTGTATAGACATCTGCTGTGGATATTCTTTGCTGTCTCTGTAAGGCTTTTACTTTTTAAACATCGATATTGAAATTATATCGTATCAACCAAAATTAAGAAATGCCATATCGCCCAGCCCTATGCTATTAGCTTAATGTGGTTCCAAACAAAGTCTGAATGTTTATGTTCACTGAAGTTGAAGCCTGTTGATGGTGATAGCTATGCTATCTAAGTTCAAACATTTTTATAAATGGATGGATGGATTGACTGGATCTTACCTTACTGCTGTTTCCTTGTTTGTGTTTGTTTGCAACAGGAGTTGTTTTTGTCCTTGATGTTCCGGCTGGAGCCTTTGAGGAGGCTTCACTAGAACGTAGAAGTTCTGTAGATCTGTTTATTCTATCAATATCATTAGTCTTTGGTGTCTCTCAGCTATAGCTTTACTGCAAGGCATTGCAGGACAATCAGGCTCTATTAAGTAGCTGCCTTAATTGTTATTGACTTTCTGATAGTTAACATCTGTTAATATCGGCTCATTGTGCCCAGTGCTGGAATTCTATTTAGGCTCAACAAGGACTATCTAAAACAGGCTTGATCTAAACAACATCACTCTGTGTATATAACCTTATCATCTTAACATCAAACGGGTTTTGATCTTTTCTGTATATGCATGTAAAATGGCCATGCACCTTTAAGTCTCAGCTACATATTACTTCAGACCAGATAACGCCTTTAGGACCATCAGGTGAAAGTGGTTTGCATTAGGAAAAAGGATATCTGGGTTTCCCTTCTGAACATGACATAGCACGTCTATTCTGACTGATATTTAATATGTTTCCCACTAATGAAAGCGGTCTGAATAGCTGCGATAAAAGTGAGGAAATAGATGAAGGTCAGTGTACAAAGACATGCGAGTCAGATTGCGCGGCCTTGTTATCACACACACAGATTCTTTATGAAGCTGGTTGAGTGGATGTGTGATGGAGCTGGGCCAAACATGAAAGCTTATTCTGACATTTACTTTGGTAATTTAAAAGTCAAAGAAAAAAGTCCTCTGAAGGATACGTCCACTCAATAGGCTGAGGAAGGCTTTTTCTGTGCTGCAGCTTCTCTATATATTTTTTACAGTTCTTTGAATTAGGTGAAGATGAGGCCCTGAGAGGGAGTGCTCTTCCATGCAGCAGAAGGTACCAGCTCTCGTGTCTGAGCGGTAATTATTCACAGTGAAAGCAAGAGTACACTGGACTCTTTCTTTCTCTTCCTGCTTTTATCCTCAGATGTGCACAAGGCATCCAAGCAGAGTGTTTTCTTTGTGAAAGCGTCGGACCATCTGTGTCCTTGTGTGCTCTGTTTTATCCTGGCGGGCCGTTACAGAGGAGTAGGGTCTGGGGTGGGGCTGCCTGAATCATATTGCTGCTCCTTTCTTGTAACCTTTTTTATCAACAGCAGAGCGTCTCTCTATATAAATCGAAAGACCTCTAAAACCAGGCCCCAGAGTACAGTAATAGAGACCCATCCTTCTTTAAGAGTAAAGCAACCTTTTCATTTTCATTCTCACCTCAAGTCACTCAGCTAACTGTCAGCTCTGTGATCGTTCAGGTGAGGGAAGAAGCTGGAGGTCATGAAGCCCCAGTGAGAAGATGGTGACATACGCCAGAGGTGGATGGGAACAAAACCCTCCCCTCTGCTCAAAGAAATGCTTTCACCTTAGATCCTAATGGAAAGATGATTGTCACAGCTATTACATGAAGTGGTTTCTTCCAATTTTAAGAGACAACATGCTTTAAAATAAAGATAATAAAGCAGAAAAGTTTTCTTACATAAGTTTCTTTTGCAAAAGTATTCAAGCCTCTTGATCACAAACTTCAGTTTGTTGTATTTAGATTTTAGGTGATTGACCAACACATGTCTAATAGTGACGAATAGTGAAGAAAAAGCAAAGTGTTTCGATTTCAACCATCTGCAACCTTTACTCCTGAATCAATTGATTGTTAAACCACGTTTAGCTGCAGCTCATCCTTTGAAATTATTCTTTATGAAGAGCTCAACCTCAGTCTGAGTAGACTGAAAGCCTCTCTGAACATCAGTTTTTAAGTTTTTCCAAATTTTCTTTAAATTGACCGTTTAGACTTTGACTGGGCTACAGTGATTAGCGCCCTGCCCTGTGGGGGATCTAAGAAGATCTTAGATTGTTTCTCATACTATTTTATCACAGACCAGGGATCATAGGTCATTTTAAATACATGAGAACACTGGAAGAAGTCACATTGCCATATGCTGAAGAGAAAATAAATGGCTTTGAAATGGATGTTTCAACAAGACAATGACCCCAAACACACCAGCAGGCAAACATGTCACGGTTCCAGATTAACAGAATTCAAGTAATGCAGTAGCCAGCACAAACAAAATAAAATATCTTGTTCTTCAGGCAATTATTTGTTTATGAAGTAAAAGCAAGAAATGCAGAGGAATTGGTGAACGTAATATAATTTTCCTGAGTTGCAATACCTATTGAATGTTGCCAGAAGCTGGTCAACTCCATGTACCACAGATGTGAAGCTGTTGTCAGAAACAGGGTTATGCAACCAAGTATTAGTTTATGATTCTTGGGAAAGTGAATTTGTCCAGCATCTTTTAGACTCTACGGTACATTTTTGAGTTTGTAAAGACAGATGTTGGTACTGCTGTTTTTTTAAACATTATATTTCTTGACTATGTAAAACATTAATAAATTCAATGATTTTTTTTTCAGTTTCTTGCTTTGAAATGGAATGTGCAGTGTCTCCAATTCATTTGTGTTCATTGAAATTCTTTGAATTATTTAGAGAATTACTTACCTTTTGAAACGAACAAACCATTATTATGAGCATAACTGTACATTTCCCATATGTTTGCTTAGTTCCTCAATGGCTTCCAGTAAACCAGATATCTGCAGTTGTTCAGAGTTACTGTTGGCCTCTTGGCTGTTTCTCTAAATGATGTTCTCCTTGTTCAGGCAGATCATGTTTTGGTGGGTCTGCAGTTGGTCCAACCTCTGTTCATCTCCAGATGTTTGAATAAACTCCCTAAAATTCCTCAAAACATTTTATGCTCCCTTGAGGTGGTTTTTGGTTTTGTAAAAAAGGGTTAATTCATAAAACGGGAGAAGGAAACGTTTCTTTCGAATCCGCTCTGTTGTAGCGAATGACTGATCAGCTGTTTCTATTGTCGGCATCTTCCAGGATGTTCCCTTAATGTGTGTAAACATGGCTGGAAGCAACATCTCCATCACTAGCTGACATGTTAACGTTAGAACAACTTCCCTGATTACAACACATTCTTTAAAAGTTTCCGCGATCACTGATCTGTGGTCAGTGCTAGATTACAGCATCTACTTCCTGTGTACCACAGCCTTGCATGACAACGTAATATGGACGACAGCAACTTCCAACCACTTCAAACCCAATAGAAACATTGCAAATTTGCATTTCCCATTTTCCAACTTTTAAAAGTTTAAAATTCAAATTTCAGTTAATGGGTGCTCAGCCCTCCACATTTCTGATCATTCATATGTAACCGTGAGACACAACACAAGAAAAGGTTTTGCCCTGATGAAAAGTCAAGAATAAGAGGAAAGAACTCTCAAGGCAACGCTAAAAGAACAAAAAAGTGTTTTGTTTTTTGTAAAGCCCTGGAACAGTGAAATAAATGTTACACTCTAGCCTTTATGGCTTTAAACCCATAAAAATGTGATGTGTTTCTAAGGTTTAAAATCCTCTTTAACAGAGAAAGTTTGAAAGTTAGCGCCCCTCCCTTCCCTTCTCTCGTTTCTCCTGCTTATCTGACTGAAGGTCAGCCATTCGGAAAGTCTTGGTGCAGCAACCAGAATGGGGCGACGCCCATTACTGTCATTAAAGATGCACCTTCTTAAATGCTCTGTTACCATGGTTACAGGCATGTCTCTGGAGCTGCTGGTTGCGGGAGAGCTAACTGAGTTAATTGCCCAGTTAATTAACCAGCTAATATTAGCTTATTAGACTCTAGGTGATACAGAGCACGGCAACAACAGTAATCATATTCTACAGAATAAAAAAAGAATCATACAAGGAAGTTTTAACAAAATGTAAAAAGGTTTATGATTATGAAAGGTTTACATGCATTGTGTTGTAAATCTGTTTTCTTTGGGTGAACTCCACTACAGTCCAGCTTTATCTGAAATCCACATGATGTTTTGCATAAAAAGAGGGATGAGCCGTCGTGTGTCTGTTTATTCTGTGCTGATTAAAGCAGCAGGAGGGAGATTAAGAGAAATTATCTCCTGATGAATCTTTTTGTTTTGTTAGGGGTGGGGGGTGTAAACTGCATGTGCTACTTTGTGTTTGCCTGTAAATAGCCTTCCAGTTTGTTCCATTGTCAGAAAACAGGACCCATTAACAACATAATGAAGCACTTTTCCAACATAAATACAGTGTTTGTCTCTTATGTTTTACTCTGGAGGAAAATCTCATGTTAACAGCGGCTACAGACTTATGAAGTTAAGTGGGTCTAAAAATGATGTTGCTATTTATTTCAACCGAAGGCTGCAGTGATTCTAAAACATGTTGACAGATTAAAACCTCGTCTTAAATGAACAATAGAATCTGGAGGCCAGACCACTAGATGCGACTCAGGTTGTATAAAACTCTGGGGGAACAATCAGAATCAGTGTTATATACAGACTTTGTGCAAATAAAGGAATTTGATACAATAAAGATCATTTAAATATACATGTATAAGAAGTGAAGTATGAGGGATGAAAAGTGACAAAATGTAAATGAATAAATGCACATATAATTCAGTAAATACACATATAAATGTATAAATGAATACATGCAAAATAGAATGAATACAAATATAAATAAATGAATACACATATAAATGTAAAAATATACATATTGGAATAAATAAATACACATAAATGCATAAATAAATATTTTTCATAATAAAAAAAGAAATTTTATATATATATTTTAACTTGTATTTGTCTATTTGTTTGTATTTACGGCAGCAAGGCCTTGGACACCACGTCTATCCACTTGGATGGGCTGTACCTAAACTGAATTTCCCTTCGGCGATCAATAAAGTATTATTGAATTGAACTGAATTGAATTTATTTATGTATTTTTTCCTTTTTTACATTTATATAGTTATTCAGTTATTATTTGTACCTTCATTTATTTCTAATAATCTATTTATTTATTATTATCTACTGCTACTGCCTGGTCCCCACTACCTGACTACTTATGATGGATAATTTGCCCCATGGAAGTTGATTGACAGCCATCGCTGGTGATTTAGGGTCTCTGGCGAATGATGTTGACAGAAACAAACCCAATGACTACCTCCAGTTTCATTTGGCATGAGTCAAGGATGATTTATTTCTGCTTCGAGCTGAGACTGATGTGAAGTCTGGAGGAAGTTGCAGCTACCTTGCCATCTGCTCGGAGTCAGAGCGTACATTTACCATATGATATGCAGCGTTTAAACTCACATATTTCACTCAAAACCTGTTATTTTTAGATTTATATGTGTATGTAGTAATTTATATGTGTATTTATTCATTTATAAATTTATGTTTGGTTTTGTCATTTTTGCCAACCGGTAGGTAAACATCTGAACAATTGTTTCCAGGAGGTGTTGGGTTTGAAGAGATGTTATTCTTGTGTTCCTGACCTGGACCTGGTTCTGGATGTAGGGAAGATCAGCCACTATTATCACCTCTGCAGATCTAGTTGTTCATTGTCTTGTTTTTGTGGGCGAACCAAACCAGATGGTGATTGATTCATAAAGGACAAAATGAATCAAGGTAGCTTTGTATGAGCCTGTGAAGGTTCTTAGCAACCAGTATCTTTGGTATTTTTTGCATTATAGTAAGTAATAGGGTCTTTCTTGGGCTTTTCTTGACTTTGGCTGAGTGAGGACCACCTCAGGTCCAGAGAAAAGGGAGGTCTTTGGAACCAGACATGATCCAAAGAACAAAGTAGGAGCCTAAACCGTGTAACTGTGAGTTTCTAGCTGCAGTGCAAATACAGGATCCTGGAGGTTAAAGGGGCAGAGATTGGATATGTGGAGTGAACTCACCTGGTTCAGTAGATGAATAAAGCATTAAATATTAGTTGGTAGCTCCACAGCCCCCAGTAGGTGGACTGCAGGGGTTCCACAGCGGAGTTTATGGCCACAGATGTCAGAGCACCAAGCCTCTAAACAGGGATCTCCTTGACTGAACATTTCTTAAGGGCCAGGATGATGGTGAAGCTTTTGAAGCACAATGCAGTTTGACGTACGTCTAGAGACTAGTTAAAGATTTGTTGGGGTGAGTTGGTCAGTGCAAGCTCTCAGCAGGATAAAAGGAGACGCTGTCAGGTCCTGCAGCATTCCTGGTATTTTCATGCTGAAAGAGCCTATTTACACCTTCCTTAAAGTTCCTAAATCCAAATAAGGGCTCCGAGGAGAGGAGGGTGGTTGGTGCAGTGGGAACTTTGAGGTGTGGACGAGTTGCTTCTCAAATCCACCAGGTGTTGGGTTTGTCTGCCACAGGATGGTTTTACTCTGGTAACTGGATGGTGTTTTGTGGTTAGTGATGTTTAATTTTAGATGATTTAAAAATGCAGCTGGATTGTGAGCTGAGAAGCTGTTTTTGAGCTTCCACAGGTTTACAAAAGTGTCATTTCCTACAGGTTGGAATGATGAGAAACAGACCAGGATCAGAAAGCCCACAAGTTGCTCTGGTTGACAGTATGTTTTCCACTGTAACAGTGGCCCAGTGCGTGTTTTTTATTCCTGGTCAGACTTAGATTGATTTCAGTGCTTAGATAGTTGATTAGAAATGTTTGTTCTGATACGATCCCCAACAACAATGATTAAAAAGTCCTTTTCTTTTGCTTTAAACCTCTTTTCTGCTCAGGGATTTTTTTAAGCCTCTGATTTGGAGGTTTGGGTTTGGATGTAAACACCGACCAACACAAACAAGGAGAGCTTCCTCAGTAAATAAAAAGGTTTACAGTCTATAAACATTTGTTCTGAACACTGACATCGCTGCACCGACCTTTTTTCCCCCGATGGCTCTGAGCATCAGTCTGCTCGCCTGGCATCTGTACTCTGCAGTCCAGGATGTTTTAAGCAGGACAGGTTTTGGTGAAACAGGGCAGCAGATCCACGGACCAAGTTATTTTCCTCTTGTTTTCTTCAGTATAGAAGCAGCAGTTTGTCCATTTTATAAGGAAAATATCAGGAACTGGCAACATGAAATGAGGACAAAGGTGTTCCGAGCTCCTGTTATTGAAGCTTCATAAATGCTGACTGGTTTAACTCATTTTTGGTAAGTTGCTTTGAGAGCTGCTACAGGAGCAACCAAAATCTTAGGACAGTTGGGGTTGATAGAAATGGAAAGGAAATGTCTGTAAAGGATTATTTGATCTGTAAGTGTTTCTTTCTAGTAAAAGCAACCATGTAATGGTGGGAAAACAGAATAAAAAGACATAAAATTAGGGGGAAAAATAAAACACAGCTTTTGTTTAACACATCAGGCTAACTTAACCCTTAAAACTGCAAGATTCGGTTTATTGGTTGTCCAATCACAAGCTTTTCAGTTTTGATTTGCAGCACTTAGTAATTATAAATACTAACCTCGGTGGTGCCTTTTGTTCTGTCATCATATTTTATCACCAGGAGAGATTCATCACCCAGCTAATTAAAACTGAAGCTATTGAAAATGAATCAGGTATTGGACTTTTCTTCTTTTTTCTTTTTAGGAAAAAGGACAGTCAATACAATTCCCCTTTCAAAGTTAGACAGCCCTTCGTTACCTCTTTTTAGTTAAATGGTTATTTAAGTGACGTTCAGAAGAGCTTTAATTTGAGAAGCGTGTTCTGCTCCTTCATTATATCTCCTACTGTCAGCCTACAGCAGAGACTTGAAGGTGAACAGCCTGTTTAATCCTGCAGAACTAAGTCTAAAACCTTTATTAAACCAATGCAAACTTAAATGAAGATTACATTACATGTTTTATAAACTTACTCTTTTCTCTCTCGTTTTTAAAGGTTTGTATGAAGCCTGTTTTTAAACACAGTTTCTTGTGTCACTGCTTCTTGCTAACTGTTTAACAAGTCGAATTAATCCTCATATCTTTAAGATTTGTCTTAAAATTATTTTGCTTGCTTGTCATTTTTCTAATCTGTCCCTTTGCTTATTAAAGGTCATGCTGTGATCAGACGTTTTAGTGGATGTAAGAAAAACTGGAATCAGAAGGGGATAAAATCAATACTTCTTCTTCAAATGACCTGAAGCATACAGATAGAAGTCATACACACAACAGAAAAGTAAAAACAGTAAAGTGCAAAATGGAGATTTGTTTCCCCCAAAATAAGATGAGTACAACCTCAAAACTGTTTTGAAGTGTTTTTCTTTTCCAAAGTGTTGAAGCAACGAATGCATCCTGCATGCAGAACCATGTTTAATCAAATGTCAAAAGCTTGAAAATCACCTGCTGTCCTGACAAGTGTCTCTGAAGTGAACTTCTACTAAAAGTAATTAGTGATGATTACCTAGTAGTTGGACAAAGTTCTTGTTTTCCCTCCAACTGATCTGCTTCTTCATCCTGTCAGTTAACCCGGTTCTATTTACAGCCAATGAGGCGCAATTGGGTTCATAAAATGTGCAGGAAAGTAGGTCGATATTTGATAAACATGAATCCGACAGCAGTTCTATCAAACAGCAAAGTTTCAGGCTTCATATTAAAGCTAAGGCGCAGCTAATGACAGATTATGTTGAAGAACAGACATTGAAGCCCTGAGTACAAAATGCTGTTTCCTGCTTAATGGCAGGACTGAAGCTGCTGTCATAACTTCATATCTTGCTGTGGTTGAGTGAATAACAGTGGTGCAGTGTGGAGGATATGAGGTCCTGATCTACTGTAACAAGGTACATTTAGACCGAGTGGGTCGACTGCTGTTAGTTGCTTGACTTCTTTAGTTAGAAATTAGAAATTTCAGCTCTCTGTCGGTGACGCTGCATTGAAATTCCACTCATCTTACTTCAGCAGTTATTAAATATGTTGTTAAATCCTTTTATGAACTCCATGAGTCAGGTTAGGCCACAGAATGTGGTATAAAACCGGTTCCTGTCTGTTCAACTCACTGTAAAGGAGAGTAGATTTGGCTTTGCTCTATTTTCTGTACTCACAGTGCAGCTTTACTCTGTTCACCAAATATGCACTCAAAATACATCCTTCGCATCACTGACCGTTTCGTTGCTCCTGAACACACATAGAGAAAACATGAAACACACTCCATTCAGTCACCAAAGTTGTATTTGGTGTGAATGTACCATTAAACTGTGAGATTTATAGTGTTGAGATCAATAGTTTGGTTTTCATAGTATTCATGTTCATCAGGACTTAGTGCATCCCTTTATTCATTGATTAGTAATTGTTTCCATGTTATTTCAACATGTCAACACTCTGAGTGCTCCAAAAATAAAGTGGTGGTTAATTGATGAATGTTTTCAGGTTTGCTTCATCTTTTTTGTTCAGTCAGGTCCTACTTTCATAGTTTTAAAGGTTCTTTATCAGAGACGCAAACAAATAATCCATTTACTGTATATTGTCGATGAATAAAATTTGTTCCTTCTGATAAACTGAAAACATCCGTCTAGATTAACCTTCTTCCAGTGCTGCAGTGTCACCACTGTTCAGAAGAGGGCGCCGCTGTTCATCCCTCCAGTTCCACCATTCCTTAGGGTGGATCAGAGTAAACTTTCAAACAAACATGGCCGATGTGTTAGAATGAGGACATGGTTGGGATTACCTGGGATTTCATGAGTTCTTACACCTCATGAAGCCAAGTTTTAACTTTCATCTCAGCTCAACCAGAGCCGCCTGTTTAGAAGCACGATGTGTCGCTCCGACCACTGAGTCCACTTCATTGTCACCAAGTGGCAGTAAAGTCTGACAGTCTACTCTGAACAACTTCTTTGAATTATAGGTTTACATGTCTGCCCATGGAAGGTTATCGGTGTTTCGTATATTTTATTCCAGTCATCTTATTTTTGTTGTTTAATAAACTAAAAGTTTCCAGTTTTTAAATCTTAAGAATATGTCCAAGTTGAAGAATGTGTGAGAAAACAATGTTTGGTTTATCCAGTCAGCATTTGGGACCATAAATTATTCAAATATAATGATGTACCTTTTTTAAATTAAGCTGTTGTACAAAGTAAAAGACTTTATGTTTTGGAAAGACCCCTTTGATACAAGAGAAAGTGGAGGTTTTAACCTTAGTTTAATTCATTTATCTACATCTTGCATCTATATTCTACATACATCAACTGATTTAATATAAATAAAGGGATATACATAAAAAAGCATGGAGTATATACTGCATAACTCCAATGTGTTTACTGTCCTATAATGATAAAAATCAACACAGATTCAATTGCTTTTATTTTTCTTTAGTATGGAAAAAAAAATCCCATTAAGGCTTTTCTTTTCATAAAACCACAGGTTTCTTTAATGTTATATTTACTACTTTAATGTTGTCGCCTTGGCAGCTGAAGTTCTTTGAAAGGGTTTGTTTCCTCCCAGGAGCATAAAACATTGGAGCCTGTCTAGTAAAACCAGACCCAGAACAGAAGAATCCAAATAAAACCATTTAAAGTTCTCAGCAAAGGTCCAAACCTCTCAGATTGTGTCTTGTAATGTCCTGAGAGGCCATGGAAACAGGTTTTTAAAAGGCTTCTCTAGTGGAAGGTGTTTCGGCTCCTCCTTCTACGCCCACCGTTGTTGCTATGTGATAAAACTTTAACCCCTTCCTCTGTTGCCAGAGTTACAGGACTGAAGATGTAACCTTTACATGAGATGACAGCACAACCCTCCATAGATGAAAGCAGAACTCAACATAAATCTAAGCTTTGGCTCTCAGGGTGAATTCTGTGTTTATTATAATTAGAGAGAAAAATGAAACAAAGAGAACAGTGAAAAGCTTCACGATGAAGCCCTAAATCAGCAGCAGCACAGAAAGGTCCAGACAATAACCTAAGAACTACAGAAGAACTGTTTGTGTTTATTTAAAAGTGCAAAAAACAATGTGGTCAGAATACATTCCAGAAAAGCTCCTCTGATGTTTCCCTAACTCAGTTTTAAGGTATAATAGTCAATATTAGATGCAGTATTTGATGATGATCAAATTTTTAATCTTCCAGCCGCATCTTTTTCCCTCCTTTCTTAGCTTTCCTTGAATATACTTTAATAAAAAAATGGTACGAAAGCCTCCAGCTTTATTAGATGGGTCTTAGAAACCTCCTGAAGAGTGTGTACAGAAAAAGTAACATCATTAAAGGGCTCAAAGTAAAGAGCTCCAGTTTCTTCTCCACTCTGTTCCAAGATGAGATGATCTACCTACAGGGGGATGTTGGTTGGAGCTTTCATGTTCTCACTTCTTCAGCTCTGACACTGTGAAAGATCTGGGTCACACTAGTGTACGTTTCCACTCTGCTGTCGTGCAAACAGATGCATCAGATACCCATTATCAGCCTGCTGAGTGCAGTCCATCATTTCCATTTCACAGGGATTTTATGATGATATGGCTGCAGAGCAGGAGGAAGAGCTGTGTGCCCTGAAGACGGCCACTTCAGACGTCTGCCACTGATAGTTGATCAGGGAAACACGCAAAGCATTAACAACTCAGGCTGACTTCAAGCATCTCTGTCACAAAGACCACAGAGATACCCTCCACTAATCACAAAACTAAAACCTTCGGCTCTTATCCTGAGATGTTTGCCTCAGACATTTCTAGAAGCAATGAACATGACATCAGATCTCAAATCATTGACTTAAACCCAATGACAGATGAAAAAAAAACATTGTTGGATTTGCTTATGTCCTCCAGATCTACATCCTGCTCTTAGATGCATCCAACACCACAGTCAAATGAACGAGTCGTTCCCAGGCCTCTGCAGAGCTGCATGACTGGATGCATGCAGAATTCAGCCATGTGATCTGGAGCAGGGATGCATCTATTTGCAGGATATAAGCTCTGCAGGGCTGGACATGGTTACTGCTGTCTTAAAACTTTTAGAGTCATGATTTGGTCCAACCTGCAAAAATATTCTTACCTACTGATAATGTATAGTAGAACTAAAAAGATTTTCTTGTAATGTGACAAACTTTCCATCCTCTATAACATATTGTCACATATTGCTCTTTTTTTCTTTTATAATTTTAACTATGAAACTTTAAAAAAAACCAGAAAATTATCTTATTTTTAATGTCAGACTCTGCTACGTCATGTAGTTTGTTTAGAGACCTGCTGTGTTTGAGGGGAAAAGGTTCCACACAGGGCCAAATAATAATAATCCAAATAATTTTGGATTGGCATCTTAAATAAAAAGATCTTGATCATTTCACCATAATAGCCAATTGATCCAATACTATTAAGGCTTAATTTTTCAGCAATCAAAACAGATGTTCTTCCTTAATTCCGTAATAATTATTGAGTGTTTATTGAGTTTCTATTCAACAAAAGCAACCAGCAGCAAAAAGAAAGGAGCTCTGAGTTCAGACTGATGAGTTTTATTTGTTCAAACATTAAAGAAAGCACAAGAAATGATGAATTTAAAGCAGAATTCAAACGTCTAAAAGTAACTGAGCTGTTTGTTTGTGCCCTATTGTTGGTATTGGGCACATTTAGATGGCAGAGATTAGCATGAATTGTTGGTTCTAAGAACAGCTGCTGTGTTCTCGGATCGGTTGATATTTGCCTTTGACAGAAGGCCGCTCGTCTCGTCTCTCTGTGACGCCAAGTTTAAAATCAGAAAACTTCCACATTGTGTTTATTCAGAGGTGGGAAAGGAAGCCGTGCTTCTGCACAGTGGCATGAACGCATACATGGATCCATGTCCTTTGTCCTGATTCTTCTTTTTTTCTTTCCCCAAATGCCTCATTTAAATAACCTGAACTTTGATATTATATGAAATCTCCAGTAAGGAACGAAACACGATGCTCCTCTTCATGTCACTAAAAGTAAAATGAAACTTTCATTGATGGCAAGTAGAAGTGAGCAGGTAAAACATGCAGCTTATGTTCTCACTGCAGATCGGACCTGATCCTCCATCATGCTTTCAGCCAACATGTTGATGCATTCGATCAGGGTCTACCAATTTGACCTTTGAACTTAGGTTACTCTGTTTCCTGATCAACTGCAGTTTTCTCTAGGATTTTTATTTAAGCATGGACGGACATCTGGATAGAAACTACATTACTGCCCTTGAAATGTCATTGAAATGTAACATTTATTAATCTTACTTGATGAAATGTAAACATTTTTATACAATGCCTGAATCCACACTGAATACATAATAATAAACCTGATTACGAGGTGAATTAGGTGATTATTTTAATGCCTAATTTTTAGAAAAAGCAAACCAGATTATTACTTTTATATCCTGCTTTTTAATCCTTGGCAGAATCATCCACAGCTTTGTTTATCTTTATACAGTCATGGCCAAAAGTATTGAGAATCACACAAAGATTATATTTTCACATGATCTCTGGTTTTCATGTGTGTTTGTCAGATGTTGTCATCACATCCAGAAATACAATACAATATTATGGGTAACAAAAGCTTTAAATGACAGAATGAGTTAATGCAGCAAGCCAATATTTGCAGTGTTGACCCCTCTTCTTCAGGACCTCTGCAATTCTCCCTGACATGCTCTCAATCAGTGTCTGGACCAAATCCCGACTGACAGCAGTCCATTCTTGAACAATCAATGCCTGCATTTTGTCAGAATTCCCAGGTTTTTGTTTGTCCATCATCTCCTGATGATTGACCACAAGTTTTCAATGAGATTAAGATCAGGGGAGTTTCCAGGCCATGGACCCAAAATCCCTGTTTTGTTCCCTGAGCCAGTTAGATATCACCTT
>JAUZNJ010085976.1:0-23181 GCA_034780135.1 Jordanella pulchra
GATACACTTCTTTGTATTCGCAAACTGTATGTACTAAGGGAAAAAAACTCAATAAAAAGACAGTGATTAAAAAAAAATCCCTTTCATTGGTCTGGATAAAATAATTAAAAATATAACAATTTTCCAAGATAGAAAACGTAGGATTTTCAATTACATTTATGAAATAATCATAGAAGATAACAACAATAGATGTTAAACATATGAATGTGTGCAATGAATCCATTTCAGCTTTTACTTTTTTCTTAATTCTTATTAAACAAATATCCTTTGCAATAAAATCCAAATCTAGACATGCATGAGAGCTGTAAATATCAATGGTTTACATGTGGTGATATTATTGTCATTCACCTGTTTTGCATCTTCAACAAGGTGCTGCAAGAAACGCTGAGTCTGACCCTGTGACTGGAGAAAGTTCACATCACTTTAGATACACATGAAAAAGAAAAAAAGAAAAATATGAACTTAGAAATCACATGGGAAAAAGAAAACAACAACAGGAAGTTTATGTTTACTAACTGGATCAAGAGTTGAGGATAATTGACCAACTATAAAAACACATGAAATACAAGGTGAGTGGAAAAAGAACGAGAATAAATGATCTAAACAGCTTTTTCTATAGTAGATCTACATTTATCTACATTTGCAAAAACGCCCTGAATAAATTACCTCTCAACTTGTTGACTAATTACTTAAAGCGCATCGTGGGTTTAGATCAAAGCAGATATTTTAAAATCCATTTTGGTTAAAGGAAAAAATAATTTACACCATTTGTAAACCAAGAAAATAGAAAAAAAAAAACAAAAAAAAAAAAACACAAAATATGTTGTTACTTTGAGTTTTCAAAAAAAAAAAAAAAAACTCTTAATCGAGTTTAATTTAAAACATTTTTGACAGTAAGTTTTTTTTTCCCTTTTTGATCAGATTTTACACATTAGCTTAGTTTTTGGGACAAACATCACAGAAAAAAACGCCATTGATCAAAAACTATGAATATTGATACTCTGCTCTGCAAATATAGTCTTATTTAGTTTATTAATTTTGTACAACAAATTCTTCATTTCAGCCTTGATCAAAATATTTGCATAATGTTTTTTTCTTCCCTCACAAACATGCAGGAGGACAGATAGAAACATAGAGAGTATGATTAAGTAAAAAAATAGAAATAATAGAAGAATTACTGAGTTGTAGAGCTCCTCAAGGCGATTCACAGTGAGGAAGCGGCTCATGGTCATGCCATTGTCGATCAGCAATTTCACAAAACTGACCCTGTCCATCACCAGAGCATCCAGCATTGCTTGTTCCAGGGAACCCACCTACACAAAGCACGCCATATGATGGTGAAAAGATAAAGAATGACACCTGAGTGAGAGTTAAATGACAGGAGAAGCTGCTGTCCTCAGCTGCTCTTACCTGCCAGTGCTGACCGTAAACCAGGACGTCTTTCTGTGCAATATCAGCCCGGTCCCAAGCCAGAGCCATATTCAGCTGTCCTGATAGACTTGCTTTGGTTCCTGTGTTTCATTCATAAAAAAAAGTTCAAAACCAGCAGAGACCATTTTTATTTCAACATTCATTCTAGTTCATTGGCCTCCTACACAAGAAATAAACCCAACATCAACAACGATTATCTCCTGATTGATTTAAATGATAAAAGTTGTGATGTTTTCCTAAAATAATGTCTCATTTAAAGCGCCAGGTCTTTCACAGCAACCAGAGAAACAAAAAGTACCTTTGAGAACAGAGGTCAAAATGGCTGCATCAGTTGCAATCTGCTCGTCTGACTCCGAGTCGAAGATGGTGATCTGTTTGTCGAAGAGAAGGTGATGCAGCCTCTGGCCTTTAAACACACCAAACCTGTTTTAGTGGGAGGTTTTACTCACAGACTGTCTGTGATCCATGCACTGCTGGAGAAGAGTGTAAAGGTGAGCCGCTTCAGTACTTTCAACTCCAAACACATCCTCAATCCTAGACAGGAAGTTCTCCTTAATGTCAGCGTCCAACTGTCTGAAAGAGGGTCACAAAAGACAAGTACACACAGTGGAGAAGAAAATTAGAAATGATGTTCAGTTTACTGAAATCTTGAACCTATGCTTTTATTTCTCCTTAACCTTGTAACGCCTTGTGTATCATATCTGATTCATGAGTGTTTCAGACCTTCACATCATCAGAGTGATTTTATTTTCTTAAAAAACCTGATGTAAACAATCAGACATGTAGCGAACAGAAACACCTAATGTGTCATAAACAATACAAATCTATTTTTTATCTAAATCAATAAAATTGATATTTATTTATTTATTTTTTTATTTCTCAGAATGTCAAATGAAGAATGAAAAAATTGACTTTTCTAACAAAAAGTTCATCGTTTATATCCTTTTTAAAACACGCCATGCAGAAGACAAGAAAAAATGAAAGAAGCTGCTCTGAAAGGTTAGAAAAGCAAAATAAAACTGCTTGTCTTTTCAAACCTGTGATGATTTTAACAGGTTTAAAAAAAACTACTTGAAACTTGAGTGGAGATTCATCAGGAAAACAACCCTACAGAAAAAGGTACAATGTTTTAGAAACAATCAGTTCAGGGTTAAACCCACTGCTGTTTGCAGACACTGTAAACAAGCTGTAGATGATTATTAAGAATTATTGTGTAAAAATATACCAAAAGAAAAGAGTTGTAAATGGAAAGAAAATTATTTCCAAGTATAAACCCAACTTCCCAAACTACTTTTATTTCCCTTTCAATTCAGAGTGTTATGTTCCTTTAAGCTATTACATTAAATTCCAATAAAAAAATGAAGTTTAAGCCTCGGTGAAAAAGAGTTTAAAAAAACTTAAAGATTTAGGAAATGAACTGAATCTTTTATGGCAGACTTACATTCTTTTTCTATTAATTTGTTCAAACATAGGGAACAGTTTTATAATATGCATCTATTTAAATGTTAAATGGAGAAAAATTGAGTTTATTGCTCCAGCTAAGTTTTCATCTCTGTATAAAAAGCTGTTGAGATTTTACATCATGCATAATATTCTTTTACATCACTGAGGTCTGAATATTAATCAACTAACTTAAGACCTTTCCAGCAGTACATCAGATTAATCTATGAAACTGTCAAACTTTTCCTTGATATTTTTTTTCTTAATTTCCTGTATTTAAGGTCCTGATCTTCAAACGTGTCTGTAAGTACAGAGCAGACCTTCAAACAGATGCAAAGTGATTTGGGCTCACAGTTCAGCACACAGCGTGTGCAAACCATTTTTTGGGTTGTTTGCCTTTGTTAACATGCAGATCATCATTCTAATGTCCAAACCACATAAATTCATGGTTAGAGGATATGCTGATGTAAAGATTTACCACAAGCACAGCAATTTTCTCAACTTGAAACTCAACTGAGCCTCCAGTTTTTTTTGCAACTTTTTAGTACTTCTGAAATTTGTGTGCAAATTCACACACAAAAATATGTGCAGTTGCTGCAAAGGAGGCTTTGGTACAAAGGAGAGAGATTCTGCGTGCAATTAGAAATAACAGCAGAATAATATTAATAACGAAAAAAAATGCTGATGCAAGTGGACGCACATTAATGCGAGATGATCTTTATACAATTAAACCAAAACAAAAAAGATTAAATGTATATATTGTAGGATGTTTTTTTTTAAAAAAAAGAAACAGAATATCAAAAGAGCCTGAAGATGAAAAGGGACATTAGCTTGATGCAACATAATCTCTCATTTTTATTCATAACTTCCAGCTCTATCTAAAAAAATTGACGCAATTTTTTCTTTTAATCAGAAAGTTTGTGAAATTCAGTTGCTGAATTTAAAAAAAAGCTGTAAATTCTTACAGTTCTGTGAAGAAAAATCCATGTTTCCCATAATACAAATGAAAGAAGAAAACTGCAAACCATGATGAGACAGCGTGAGAAAGCTTGATTATTTCACCTGCAATAGTCTGTCACAAACTGTGCATAGTTTCATTTTTACACAAGCAACTTAAGTTATGACTGTCTGCTTAAGATAAATATCAACAGCTACTTATATACCTGTCGTTGGCGGTCTGCTTGTGTATAAAGGCAAAGAGGTCCGCAGCCCTGCCCGAACCCTCAAATACAAACACAGGGACAGGGGGCACATTGCTGACATAGTTCAACACGGTTGATATAACGGCAGGACCTCCTTCCACCACCACACACAGAGCAGGCACTCCCTGGTTCAGTCCTGGAGAGAGAAACATTTAAAAAAAACTTTGAAAGAAAGTTAAACCCAATTATTTCAGTACTGATGTTTCAAAAAATAATAAATCTTCACCAAGAAGAAGTCAAATACAGCCTGAAAAACAACATTACCACCAATATAAACTTGTCAATATCTATTTCGCTATTCTATAGCATCTGAACAGAAAGTAAGTGCACCATGTGGACCAATTCAACAGACACCAACGCACTGACTCACGGGGGTGTATCTTCAGTAGTTGGATTTGTTTCTCCAGTTTTCTTCTGAGTCCTTGATGACAACAAGGTTTCCCCAACGTCCCGTCGTCCACAAACAGGAAGTGGGAATGGAAACCATTAAGACACGCCCTCTTGCTTAAAGGGTTTCCAAGTGGCTGGTAGGGTCTGAATACCTGAACAAATGGCGAGTAACCGAACAAACATACATGATGTTTGAAACACGTTTGTTGTTGCGTTACATGGTTTTTAGTACTAACATCTCTGCCGATAAGGTCCAGGTTGTTGTCAATCATTCCCCACGATGCAATGCCAATAGTGTTTCTCCTCCTCAGGTCATGGCCTCCAAATAACTTCACGGCCTCACCAACGTATTTGGACACACCTAGAGAGGGTAAAGTTCAGCTAATGCAGCAAAAAATGTTTATACTGCCTTTAGCTTTTCCACATTATGCTAAATATCATTTAGATAGAAAACACCAGTCATACAAAAATGGGATTTTAAGTCATTATGATGTCAAACTGACAAAGTCCCCACCCTGAATAATTTCTGTAAAGCACGCTGTACATTTTATTAAACAGTGTTTACTGTGATTACTGCAAGCTACCACCTTCAGACAACTCCACCTGTATCTCAGGTAAATCCAGCTGTTCTGTGCACTATAAAATATGATTGAAAATAGGTAATAATTGTCTTAAAATGCATGGATTTGTCCTTCATTGAAGTAGGCAAACAGGATGATCTGTCAATGGAATGAGATAGTTTCCCTTTTAAAATAATTATATATTATACACTTTAATTAAGGTAGAGGATAAAAAAATCTTAGTCTATTGTCAAATTATTTTACCTGCTCAAATCAAGAGAAAACAAGAAAAATCCGACATGTTAATAAAACTCCACCTACATAACATTTTAGAAATATTTGCTTTAAAAAACAAAACTTCATAAAACCTTAAAGGTCGGTCAGCTGCTCATAGCCTGGAATGTATATTCCAATATCAGAAAAGTGTTTGAAGTCATATCACTGATACTGAAATAAATGATATTGCGATATACATTGATGTTGAAATATTGTCCAGCCCTGACAGAGAAGTTTAAAGAAGGCTTAAGTTGCCTGAGTGCCATTCAATCCAACATTAAAAAGCAGAAAGGCTAAGACATGTCCGTTCACCGACCCTGACAAGAACAACATTATATAGAGCAGCAGTTCCCATAAGTCTTTTAACGTCGCCCCCTTTCTGTGTCCCAACCGGGATGGCCCTAACCCCCCCACACACCACCAGCGTAAAAAAAAAAAAAATACTACAATAAAGAAGATTGAAAAATTGTAGTTAAAATAACACAACACTGTCATCATAACACATATTATGGAAATCAAATTAGAACTGAATTTGCATTACATTTCTTTAAAAGTTATTTTTCAGGCTCTAGTGGCCTTTGTTTTTGAAAGTAGGCAGACAGGAAAGACGGGTAGAGAGAGGGAAAGACATGTGGAAAAGGTCAACTGGCCGGGATTTGAACCAGCGACAGCCACGTCCACGACTGAGGCCTCCATACATGGTCGACACTTAACCACTACACCAACGCCACACAGTTTAAATTAAATTTCAATAAAGCTGCAGACAACACATTTATTTACACCTCTTTATTCTGTGAGGAATAGAATCTGTGTAATTATCAGACCACCGTTACATTTTTTGTTTTGCGAATCCTCTAGTGGCAGCCCACCCGCATACTTTGGGAATCCCTGATTTAGAGAAGGAGCCAAGAGCTCTGCAGAATCACTGGAGGAGCTGTAAAGTTCAACAGCTCAAATGGGAGAAACTCTTGATAAGTTTTGGTCATTCAATCTACAATTCAGGCCTTTTATAACTAAACATGCCAGAAACAAACTGTTTAGGTTCTCCGGTTGGGTTTACAGAGGAATATTTCTGACAATCAGCTTTCAAAGCTTCATCTTCTTCCCCTAAACTGTGTCTCTGATGAGTAAAATAACAACTATGCACATACTGGTTCCATCTGTTATTTTCTCTGAGGTTTAATGTTTTTTTAATTCAAATATGACACCCACGTCACATTTTTTGTGTGTACAAATAATCTTAACCAATAAAGCTGATTTTAATTATGAAAGAGAAAAAAAGGCTCATCTTTCAGCAACAACCCTAAATATAAAACCAGGAGCTCCAAGGGGAAGGTTTAGATTAAATTCACTTTATATCCCAAAGGCCTGAACCAAATCAAGATATATTGCACTACTTGAAAACAAGCATTCATGCACATTATCTAACTGAGCTTCAGCTGTTATGATGAATATGAGAAGCAGATTTTACAAGTGGTTCTAAAATGGACTGGGACTTTTCCTGAAAACAAAGTGTTATCCCTACTTTGAGCCACTCTAAGAGTTTAAATACCCGGAGATCTCAGCTGTTCTTACCTGTATTGATTCCATCAGTGAGTATCCATGCTCCTGTACTTATGGCAGCCATGATGAGCCCCTTACCAAAAGCCTGCTTCACCTTTGGAGGCAGGAGGAAATTTTTTGACCCTCCGTGGACAGTCAGCAGCAGCTTCGGTCTCTCCATCTGCCATTCCTTCAGCATCAGCTGCAGTAGCGCCTCTGGCTTGGAGTCCACAGCCACGCGAACATACTGGAGGAACATGGGACTGCTAGAGACCTTGCTGCATTGTCCAGGAGTTTCCCATAAGACTGTTCTGTCACCACTGCAGATAGCATCTCTGCTTTCACTAATCATCTTAAAGCTGTTTCCACCAAAGCAAAGCAACGTTTATACAAACATCGTAAATCTAAACTTCCATCTCTCAACCATTATGAAAGAAGAAATGACCATAATTATTTAATGTTTCAGTGTAAATTTAGCAATATGAAGTTACTAGATTTACAAACCTTTGCCCGACAGACACGTGTGGCGGTGTCCTGAAAGTCTACGATGCCGTAGGCGTTGGTGGGACTGGCCTTTGTATGAGCCTCCATGGACCACTGCTCCTCCATGCCCTGTCCTGGACTGGGATGGAAGGAGATCGGAGGAAAAGACTCCTCCCAGGAGTGTTCCCCCATCAGGCGGCCACAGCAACATCTATTCAACAGATCCAACCATCAAAACAACTTATGGTTAAATTTAACAGAGACACTGATTAATTTAAAAAACCTCAGCTGAACAGCTACTGTCCTAATAAATAAAGGTACACAATCACCACCACTTGACACATTTCAGTTTAATGATTTACCTATTGCCCCAGCTTGCTTCCATACAACACTCATTTCATAACCACACATTTCTACCATCTCATGTTGATCTTTTTCCTCTCAGTGGTTATTAATTATTGATATATTGCCATAAAATTCTCCTCCTGTATATTTCTTTAATAGGATTTTATATAAATCCATTGTCATTAATGTTCCTGATCAAAGTACCACAGACCAAATGAAAATGACTATCAGTACAAAATGACTAAAAGCTTCCTCTTGAAGGTTGACATTAAGTCATCAGATACAGCAATTCGTCAGATAATCACATTTCACCCTTTTGGTATGAATCATCTACAAGAGGACTAAAGCATGGCAGCTCAGTTACTCAATAAGAAAACAACAAAACTGCAAATGTACAAAACCCTGGAGAGCCACAAGGAGGATTAATAGATAAAAATGACTTAATAGCTTAAAATGACTTTTAGTGACTGAAACTGACCTCATTGACTGATGGTTATCTTCTTAATAACTCCAATTCTTCCCCATGTTGTCCAGGAGATAAGACCTGATCTTTGTTTCTAGACTGTAGGTCTCCCCATTGTATTTAAATCACTTGATGGGTCTGGACTTTGACTGGGCCACTAAAACAACTTGATTTCTTCATTTCTCCGCCGTTCTGTTTCAGATTGTCTTCTGTGGCTTGGGGCGTTGTCCTATAGCATTATGTACCGACTCGGAGCTAAACTTCACTTTGAATTAGTTTGATTCATCAGTGGTCTAACAGTTGAATCAAAATTTCTGTGTACAGCATCGTCATCTGTTTTCTTTGAATCGGAAAGTTTGTGAAATTCAGTTGCTGAATTAAAAACAAAGCTCTTAACTCTCACAATTCTGTGAAGAAAAATCCATGTGTCCCATGGATTCTAGTCATTTGGTTCCAGATTTTTTTAATGATTTAAAAACTATCTACCAGCAGTAGGTCGCTTTCTAGCTGACTTAAACCAACTAAAGCTGGAGAAAACAGAGATTATATAATGTAGGTGTGACAAGATAATCCTGTTTAGGTAGAACTGAAGAAGCCTCTTGGATGAGAGGTGAAACATTTTCTAGAAAACTTGACGTCCAGCTGCCTAAACTGAACTTTCCAAGCTTGACCTGGATGACTGAGAACCTTCACAGTTATGATACCGTACTCACAGTAGAAATAGATGATGATATATTCTTTATATTATGCAAAGCTAAAAATATGGAGGAAATATGTCGTAGCAGAGGTTAACCCTTTAATTTCAAGTTAGAACCAAATAAAAGGATTTTTATACAATTGATTTAGACACAGCTAAAACTGAGTTCCAACCAAAATCAGTTTTAGCTGAGGCTAATCACACTTTGATGCCATCTGCTTTTTTCCTTGAAGCTGATGTGTGCAACAATAGCGTGTTGTTCATTTAGCTATAAATAAAGGTTGTTTGCTTATAATTTTCAAAGCCCCAGCTGACCATGCCCCTCTTCCGATTTACCACCCTTCCTCTACAACTCCCTTTGTCCTTGAGGCTACATAGTTCTGTCTTATTGTGTTAATCATGTTGCTAACTCTCTTTAAAAAAGCATTCATTCTGCTTTTCTTTTAAACATAACTCACCAGCTTTTGAAAACAGACCGCAAGTTAAATGGAAAACAAATGAGGGAGCAAGCAGTATGTCAGACTGTGGCATGAGACAAGCAACATAACAGAAAATCATTAATAAATACCTGATCAGGCTTTGGCACACTTGACATACAGGAATGCATCTAAAAAGAAACAGGAAATAACACATTACGATAAAAATTACTTTATGGTTCCTGGAATAAAAGGACACGCTGCCAAATGGTTGTGTTCTCAGAAACTCTTTACTCCACATTAAACTACATACAGTGTTCTAGGAATCATAAAACTCACAGTGCAGCCAGCATAGAGCTTACCCGTGTTGGTCCCAAGAAGAAGGGATAAACTTCACACACTCCCTTCTAAAGAAGGTCTCCTCAATCCAAGATGTTCTCGTCTGAAATAAGAACAATCAGCTTTGATTAACAGATTGAGGCAAAACAAACATATCTCTTAAAGGACAAAAAATAAAACCTGTTCAGTGAAGTTCATGGTAGACCAAGCAGCCGTCATGCTAAACTCAAGCTTGTACTCGAGCAACTTCCCTCCCACACACAGACACACACGAAACGCTGAAGGCGTGAGAGCAACAACCCCGACCTCTACCTCATACTTCTTAAAGCCTGTGCTACTTTTCACCAACAGATTCCACAATAGCCCCAAGAAGCAGAAATGTGTTTGTAGGAAACATACAAATATGCCCTTCCTGAGATTAGGCCACATGGCTGGAGAGCTGGTTTACTCCCACCCAAAAGTCGGATTGTGTAAACACTTAGCGACGCTCTGAAGCGTAGCTGTGTTTTAGAGAAAGGAGATTTTCCAATAGATAAAAAGAAAACCTTTAGTAGTTAACCACAGGCTGCAGTTTCATTTCTACTGAAACCCCCAAAAAAAGAACACGCAAACACTGCATCAACTATAGCGAAGCCTATTGCTTTATCTAATGTTACCTCTCATACATTAACATTTCTTAGTTTAGAGGTTTGGAAATTCTAAGGTTTTGGATGGATACTAGAAAACATTCAAAATAAAAATTGAATTGTTTATTTTACCACATTTTATGTTAGACTATTTCTTTAAAATTTGATTTTGTTCTAGTTCCATGTATTTTATTGACTGTTTTTTATTTGTATTTATGTTTAAAAGTTTTTAGTCTTTGTCAGAATTTGTATTTCAGAATTGGTGAGCAAAGAAAATTTTTGACATCGGTGGACAACATAGATAACTTCTAATCTATTCTACTCTATCTTTAAGATTAAGATATGATAATCTTATCCTGACAAGAAATGAAAGATAATTTGACAAGAAAATAAATTAAAATACAATGTAATTCTGTGGGAGGAGCTCAAGATTAGGGTGATGGCAGAGAGGCTTTCCAGTTTCAAATACTTCGTGGATCATCAATGAAGAAACCAAAATACCAGGGGAGGCATGCAAAAACCTGATCAGAATAATGAGAATGATTTGATACTCTTTGATTATGCCAGTTGAGAAGGATATAAATTATTTTTAATGAGCCAATATGGTTAAAAAAGTTAATACTGCAAATTTTCAAAATTAGAAATCTATGGAGCCAAATTGGGAAGTAACATAAAAAAATGTTCAAAAAAATTAAACTTTAAAAAAAAAGCTTGTTTAAAAGGCTTGTTTTATATATATATAAGAAAAAGTGTGTTTGGGGAAAAAAAAAATAGCCAAACTCTGCTGGCCTCCTTATTTGTCAGGGCTTTGAAGGATTCGGACCTCCCCACATATATTATCTATATTTTTTCTTTTTTCAAACAAACTTAAAGTTTGTTTAAAGTTTATAATTCCTTTGTGTTTTCTAACCATTATACCATACTTTATGGCCTCAATTCAGTCCCATAAAATTCTTTACATTACTATTTTTAAGATACACTAATACATAATACATTAAAAGTAAAACAAAAAAAAAACCCAAGATGTGAATTTTCAAGCATAAAATATAGTTAGTCTGATCTTTGGAACATAACATATACTGACATTTGTGTGTTAATAAGTCAGGCTATCAGCTCAGGTATGATCATTAACAAGCATGTTATTTGTACTTTGCATTTTTGAACAGCTTTACTAATAAAAATAATGGGTTGGGCAATGGGATTCTGCTCAGAACCCAAACTAACCAAAATTAAAATTAAACTCTAGTCTAAGGGTCTTTAGGATCTCCTGTCCAGCACGTTTTAGGTGTTTTCCTGCTTCCAAACACCTGAGCTGAATAAGTGATTTACGGGCTTCAGCAGATGCCTGCGGATTAATTAATAAATCAATTGATTCAGGTATGTTTCTAGAGCACACACACCTAAAACATAAAAAGCTTTTTTTTTTTTCTCAATAAATACTATTTTACCTTCAATACATACATTTTTTTTCCTAAATTGCACCCCCGCCCAACTGGACATTGTCTCATTCCTGCCCTAATAAAGTACAGACTCAATATAAAGCTTCGCTTTAGCATGTTTACAAAATTTAGATAAGGACTCCCAGTCTGGGTCTTATCAAACAAAGACTTTTTTCCATTTAATTATTATAAATAAAACTAGCTTTAACTTCTGACATTTTAGTAACACTTCCACAAACTGCATGAAACATCGTCTGCATTTCAGATGTTTTCCCTAATCAAAAATTCATCGTTAGCAACTCCACCCTAAAGCGCCGTTCTTCTTCCAAGTCCAACTAACATGTTTTATAAAATGTTTGAAGAAATTTTATAAAACATGTTTTATAAAATGTTTGAAGAAATCAAAACACGAAGTCCACAGACGGATCTGACTTTACTAATAACTAAAATACTTTTTCCATGTGCTTAGCTAAGTTAAACTTAGCCAATTTCAAGTTAGCTTGTTAGCTAGCGACAGCTAATTTAGTAAATAAACTGGGTCAACTTTTGAACAGCTCCTAATTTTTTTGTTGTTGTTGTTGTTATTTTTCTTGACCCCTGCAGTAGAAAATATCATTTCTTCGGCTATTTAACGTCGGTTTCTTCAGCATAACTTACCATGGCTTCGTTCTGCTGGTAAAACACAAATAAAATGTTTAAGTTTAACGAATCAAATCCCACCACTTCATCAGTACTCTGTCGGTTAAGCTTTTATCAGCTGCAGGTCCAAAGGGCTCCGAGCCTTTTCCAAGAAGCCTTGAGGAGCTCATGACCTCCTCCTTCCAACACAGACAGACCTTTACTTCCGAGCAGAGCAGCTGGGTCCCCCTCCAGACCCAGCTGCGGCACAGTTAACTCACAGAAAACAGCAGCAAATATGTTCTTCGTTCAGGTTAGAACACGCATCTCACTCCATTTCTCCTTCATTAGCCATGACGATAAAAGACACGGATAACTCACGTTACTTTGGTACTAAAGATGGTTTATTTTAAACACAAACGGATGGAATAAACAGCAGTTTTGATCTGCAGAATTGTATTTTTTATAACTTATTAAACCCAGTGTTCAAAAGTAAGATAATCTGTCAAAAGTTTTACAACTCTGGATCTGTTTAAGAATTTTATCCCTGCTACAAATTAGTGGTTTGAAGATCTTTATAGTTTACCAACCTTAAGTAAAGCAAGTTTCCTCTTAGTACTCAGAAATATTCCTAAAGTACTGTGGCGACTTTCTACAACTGCTTTCCGAATATTTTAATGTACTTAATAGAACAGATTGAGAACTGGGGCTTCTTCCTGTTTCTACTTGTCTCTCAAGGATTAAAGCTATTTCTAAACATCCTCTGGTTTAATTTTTTTATAGTTTTGTTTTAGCCCTCTGGTAGTCAGTGTCCAACAACAGGTTGGGGAGGGGTATTTTAAAACCACAGCACCTTGCACTGATCACACCTGAATTATACCAGCTTGTTTACTTTAACGTTATTTTATTTTCACTAATTGCTCAAATCCTATACTTTATTGTTTATCTTTTATTTGATACCTGCATCTTGTTTCCATTGGTTGTGGTTTAGATACCAATATGGACTAAAATAAGCCTTAGCAACCACCTGCAGAGAGAGGTTTATGGGAGGACCAGAACTACTTTTATTGACAGCAGAAGACAAATATATGGTTCCTGTATAACTAACACCTAAATTCTATACCATGTAAATTTTCTTCTTTACCCAAACAAACATTTCTGAGATTAAGTATTGTTTTTGACAGATGTTGAAAAACTTGTCCATGTGTTCATCTTTAGTTAATTCTTTAAACGTTTCCCTAAATAATGGGTTAGTTTATTAATCCCTGGGGGCCAAATACATCATAGATTTGTTGTTTTGCGTTTCTTCTCACACACACCCTGTTGCTCCTGACTAATCCTTTTTAAGTCCGCAGATGATAATGTTTTCTTTTGGGTTGCTCACACTCATCAGACCTCTGCTTCAGTTTTACTTGTGATCTGAATTCCTAGATTCTTCTGGGCCCCTTCGTGCAGCAACTGGTCTCAATTAGACAGATGCTGAACTCACCATCACTGCAGGTTTACTGACACCTACTCCTTGAGTTCAGGTCTGTCACCTGTTTCTGAAAGGTAGAAAAGATCCTCTTCATCATGGTGTTTTAATTCCAACACATCTGGGCAGGATGTACTGGGTGACACAGGTGAACGCTGTGGTGGTGACCATGAATCGACCACCTGGAGTTGTGTGTAGTCGTCTGGTGGTGGCGGCAGGGGACGTTGGCAAGGATCCAGACTCTGTCGTTGGGGCAAAATTTCAGCATCTATTCCTGGGGACTCGCCTCATCCCACCTTTCTCTCACCTCTGTCGGTGATGGAGCAGGGGCTATGTCTTTCACATGGTAGGGTAGCTCAGGCAGGAGGTTGACACACGGTGGCGACGGGGCCTGTGGCTCCGCGCTCCTGTCAGGTATTCAGAGAACTCGTCTAACACTTCCTCATATTCATGGTTAGGACTGGTTTGACATTCTTCTTCAACCATGATTGGGCTGCTTACCCTAATTTCCATCTGGGTAGATCCCACCAAACAGGGGGAGTCATACTCCATCACCTCATCAGCCCCCCAAAGTGTTACATTATAAAAACATCAGAACAGATGTGCAGTTAAATCATTAAAAATATTACATTGGAGTACATGGATTATTGGAAGGGCATGGGTGGAAAAAAAGATAAAGGTCGCACATATAGTGCACCCTAACCACTGTAGGGGGCCCTTTAGCATTCATTGTTCAACAGTTCTGCCCCACCCACTGTGCACTGATCAAGTACACCGCAAATCATCAAAACATCCAAATCATCACACAAAATCATAAGATTTGAATCCAACCAAAACATTGACTATTTTGAATGATGCATGTTCTTTTTCGCTGCCATTACTCTATTTCAATATAATTGTCCTGTTACTAAAGTTATGCCAAAGAAATCAATCTCTCTTGCCTCACCTTAGCGTCCCAGACTTAGATTTTAAGAGTTCTCTCCTTTTCAAATAATCAAGTACAAAAAAGAGAGATTTCTGCAATAATCAGACTTTAAACCTGCAAATATTCTACTAGAATAGAAAAAATATAAACAAAAACAATGAGGATAAAGAAAAACTGAGATGTATTTGGACCTGATTCTGAAAAATAATGCCATAATTATCCAGCCTATACAAAACACTGCATTGGATTACAGAACCGAATTGAAATAAATGGTTATTAAAAGCTGTACGTAACATTCCTCCTGACGAAGCCTGGTAAGCTGAAGAAAAGTCTCAAACTCCCTTTTACTCCGGTTCCGATGCAGATTGACAGCATGTTTAAACAAACAACCTCTCGTAGCATTTGCAAACCTGCTGAACTCAGAATCTTCAGAACGGCCAAGAGCTGCTCCACAAAGCCTCACTGAGATCTTAGATCAGAGCAAAAGACTGCTAAAAATCATGATGCTTTGCTCATATAATTCAAGCCTCAAAGTGTTCATCATCTTCACGTCTCCATTGCATCTGCAGTTGTGGTGTTATGTTTGGACTTGTCTTTCATTTGGGAATGGTCACTAGAGTTTCCTAGCACTGAAAGGTCAAGTTCAGGTAAGGGGACCCTCCAATACTGAAAAGAGTTATAAGTGCTGTCTTCATCAGAGGAGTCCTTGGCTGTCTGCAAAGAAGAGAAAAGGGTAAGTGAGCATCTGGAAAACCCCTCGTAGAAATATTTAGTAAAAGCCAAGATGGAATAAAATCGGATTCACTCAAATTCCAATAAATAAGCAAATCATCTAGAAGTTACTTTCACTCACCAGTTCAGCTTAAAGTGACTTTTTAACTGATTTGACATGAGAAGTGAGGAATCTCCCATCTTTGTTTTATTTGATATTACTGATTGTGTAACAGGTAATAACTAAATCATCTTCTAAGAGATAATCAATGCTCAAAAGCAACATTTTTTTAATACAGAATTGAGGTACTCCGTATTATATCCACTCAGTGGGGCTGTAGTGCTGCTGAGAAGTTCAGGAGGCCCATGAAGTGGACTTCAGTTCATCTGCTTTCTTAGCTCTGGTAACTCATGTTACTCTTAACAATCATCATAAATATCTTCATGGGTTTAGTTCAAGTGCTAAATAGTGAAACTATAGTAATTATACCTTGTTTTGGTGTGTTTTTGTTTTTATAAAATCATAATTCCCAAACAACTTGTGAGAAGAAGGCAGAATGAAGCTTTCTACAGTTTCTAGGTAAACTTCTGCACCAACTTTGGACTTAATGAAAAGCAGTGGAACACCGACAGATAATCTTAAACATCACTAAATGTAGAAACATGGATAAAAGCCATCAAACTGTTGAATAAGATTTGATTTACATTAGATTTAATGTGATACTCTGCACTTTTTTATAGTTTTGTATGATAACCTTTTGTCATCACTGTCTGTCTGCTGGAGAACCTCAAAGTCAGCGGTCTTCTACGTGATTGTGTAGAAAACTATCTCCTTCCATAATATATCTTTACTTGCTCCAATACGGAGAAATTTGCCATTGAGTCTCTATTAAGGTGAGATAAAGCACTTGTAATGTTATATTGTGTTGTAATAAATCTGGATAATAAACGAGATTTGTTTTTTAAATTGAGTAATCAATGACAAGATAATCATTCATATAGAATAAAACTTTTAATTTGTCCAAAGTGACTGAATACGAAGTAGTTAAAAGTAAACAAATGGTGACACCTAGTGGCAGTTCCCCTCATAGCATCATTTGCTTTCCTATTAAGTAACATTCAGGTTGTGCATACTCCTAAATTAGGCCATGTTTAACCTACTTTATCATTTTCTGCAGGTGTAAATATGTCCGAACCAACGATTTCCTCTCGGGGTCGCTTATTTCTTGAACGTGAGCAGGACATGTGCTCGTCCTGGAAACTTCCAGAAGGCGACTCCTTCGATACATCCTTTACAAACTGTCCAGAGTCCGAAAACGAAATATTGGGAAACAAATCCGATGCTTCATTATCGTAATAATGAGGCCTTTTTCTACAACGGCTGCTCAACAAAGTCAGTAGGGACGGGGAGCTCACACCCCCTGCTGAAGCCATGCTCTCCAGCTGCATTTCAACACAACAAAGTGGAGCGAAGTGTCTTCTTTTACTGGGAGAATCCAGCAGTAAAGATTCTTCAGCACGTCTCTTTGCCATCGAAAACGTATATGACAGAACCAGTAGTAAAATGAGGTAAAATAAAACCCTTTCGGTTTAACACAAGTCCGGATCGTGCAGGATCAGTTATCAACATCAGAACCGGTAGTGACGCACAAGACAATTTAAGAAAACGAACCAATCGTGTAACAGCTGTGCCGCCTAAAGCCCGCCCACTTTCCCATCTCTTCTGTTAAGGCTTGTGGAAGTTCCTCATCAGACCTCTCTAGCACTCAGTCAAATCATTTTTTTTGATAACTTCTGGTTTTTAAATTATTTGGAGTTGTTCGAGTACATGAAAATGGTTGTTGACGGAAAATTCTTTAGACTTAAAACCTTTCAAAACAAACCTAATTTTTTACATCGTCCTCTTAGCCGTCAGCTTTTGTAGAAGCATCAAAAGTTAGCATTTGTTCATTATAGTCTGCTGATTCCTATGGTATAAAACTTGTTTCTGTATCCATTTGAGTTATTAAGCTTACTTCAGCAGAAAGTGTTGCCCATTTTTCAAATTTACCCTTTTCACAGAGTACTGTGTAATTATTAAAATATTTTGCATAATACATCATCAGTTCTGAATTAAACGGCACAAGGGTGACATCGAAACAATTTATTGTGTCAGTTATTAGCATTTGTTTGGATTAAAGTTTCAAGAAAATACTCAAGACTTTCTTTTCTCCAAATGTTTGGCTTTATTTCAAAGAAGATGAAAGCTAAACAACTTAAAAAAACAGAAACAATACAAATAGGCCAACTTAAGTATAAATAAATACGTTTCAAAATGTATAATTCAGTTGTGGAGGCACATGTGAATGGATACAAACTGGAAAGGAAAGTCAGGGTTGTAGAAATAAGTTAGTGTGAGACATAAAAGCCAAACAGTTAACTGCCTGAAAATCACAACAAACGGATTTAAAAAAAAAAAAAACAGACATAAGAGGCTTTGGGTAACATAATTACCTCTAACCTCATGAACAAATAAAACTAAAGGATGCAACATTTTAAAGAACTGATATTTTAGCCCCACAATACTTGATAAAAAACACACAGTTCAGTCTTCAGAATTAAGGTTTTAAAAACATCCCAACATTTTCAAGTCATTTCCTCACCTTCAGCTCCATAAATGAGTACCAGGCCAAGTGTCAGATGGAGCATTTATTCATTTATTTTACTTTTATATGGACCAGCTTAGTATTTTCTCTCAGCCGCTGCTTTGCCCTACAGATTAGCTGACTGAAAGAATGCCTGACTGAAAGACTTCACTTTACAAAGAATGAAAAATGTGGTTGTTTGATAAAAGGAAAAACATAGTGTGATGCATTTCTGATTTAATTTTCTGTCAAAACTCCTTCTTTTCCACTCAGGGTTGTGATACCAAGAAAAAAACTCACACTGGCCTCATCATGCTTCACTAAACCCAAATGTTCAACTGTACTCGAGTGCTTTTTAAAAATCCATAATTCTAAAAGCACTTTTCAGAGAGAGGCAATTTAAAAGATGCATTTGAAGGAAAAAAAAGAAATGACAAATGATCCACCATGTGTTTTCTTCTTGTTTAAACATCTTCAGATTCATCACGTTTCCTCAATGGTTTTACGTCACGTTAGCCTATTGCTGTCCTCTCGTCTGGATGACTTAGCAGCTGGTGGAGAACTTAGCTGTTGCTCTGCTTCTTCTACACTGTCAAACTGCAGCTCTGTAGGTTTTCGAGCAACAAAGAAGATGCAGTCATAAACGTATCTTAGCATTGAGCAGTCATTCTCAGTGTAAGTCGTCTGCAGCGACCCCTTCTCCACCTGTAACAGAAATAAGACTGCTTTCACAACCGTAACGACTGAATGCAGTCAAACTAAAATAATACCCATTTACCTCAAAGAGGAAGCCATATTTTAACATCGCTGTCCTTATGTCCTCGTAGCTTAGCTCAATAGAGAGTTCGTTGGCTATATTCTCAAAGTGATACAGCAGAGGGCCTGGAAGACACAGGACGCAGAAACAAATTCCTCTTTACAAAGGCCTGTTATCCACAGATCTAGGTTGAACACAAATGACTTAAAACGAGCAAAGAGTGACGTACTTGATCCAAAAAGGCACGATCATCAAAACATCAGACATGTAGGTATAGTTAAAGGGCATCCTGTTTAAACTTTATAATATGAGGATATAAATAGGGCTGCAGACAGTAGTTCTGTCTTGGTGCAGAGTTTCTCCTTAAGCAGACCAGTAAACCTCAGAAACGATCTTTAAAACAGGTCAGAGTCTCAATGGAGAAAATTTACATCAGACCTAAAGCAAAGCGTTAGCATCTTTGCAAGTTTTAAGATCCATATTTACTGTTCAAGCACAGAAGCGAGGAAAAAAAAGGACATTAGGACTTTGTAATCAACATGTTGACAAAACGCAACTGTTCTGTAAGCTACAGTCCTATTTAGTCAATAATGACAATCTCTTAAGAGAGAAGTGATGCAAAATTCAAGAGTGTTCATGAACAAAATAAAGACAGTCCCTCAGAGTGCATCTCAGGTCATCTGTCAACAATGGGTTAATAAAGACAAACAATATCAATTCAGATATTTCCCTACAATGATTTATAATAAGCTAATAAAGAAGGGCAGCTCTGTTCTAGGAACTCCTCTGGAAACTCTGGTAGATTGTTTCACAAAGGAAAAATATTCATTAAGTTAAGATAAAGGACAACAGGGGATTTTTAAACAACAACAGAGTATCTTCAGTCAGAGGCTTTTCCAGATCCGGTGCAAGACAGACCGATACAGAAGATCCTTCCTGCCTACAGCTATAAACACCTACAACAACTGGTTAAGAGAAAACATGAGTTACTGCAACATTTAACTGCCCTTTGGGATAAATAAAGTTTTTTTGAATTGACTTTAAAAACTGATAATGTACGATATAAAGACCTTAAGTAGTGTAAACACACTAGCTTTGTGTTTTGGCATTGGTCTTATTTATTTGTATATTTATTTGTCCAAACTTCAGTAGAAAAATGGCGCATTTCACAGAAAGTGTTAGCAATGTTTCCAGGCTACCTTGGTTTGCTTCTAGTAGACTCACCAAGGTTGATCCATACTCCACCGGGCTTAAGAATCTTCCAGATTGTGTCCATATATTCCAAGACGTTATTAGCTGTGTCAATAAAGAAGCAGGTTGCCACACAGTCCCAGCACTCTGAGAGGAACACATGATGACACAAGGTGGATTATTTACTGAACATTAATGCACGAGGAAGATATTAGTCAACTGAATAATAAGATTGGTTTTCAGATGTTAAAATCAGAATGAACCCCTGCCAGCTTCAACATACCCGGTTCACTGTAAACCTCCACAAAGTCCCCCGCTACCATGGAGAAGTCTGTGTTTAGTGGCAGGCTCTGAGGGTTAACGTCCGGGAATCTGATCGGCCGCGTTTGGTCGGAGGATTTCTTGTTGTTGCTGAACTGGTGGATCCAGGGATACAGGGTCAGGGTATTCTCCTTCTCACATCTAGACAAACAGATTCAACTCATCATAAAATCTAGCAATAATTAATCTTTCAACAAGGTAACAATTTTAAGATCTTTTCACAGTCAAGATGTTTAAATTTAAGACCTACATGAATACAAACAGTTATTTTATTAAATTAACTTGGGTTAAATACAAATTTGTCAACTTAATTTGGTGCTTTGTGGCTTGGGTCACTGCTATAGCACCTAGACTACTGTGCTTCATCCCATTAAGAGAACAGTGAACAGTTGTTAGCACTATTTTAATGCAGCAAGAAGGTCTTAAGTTCCAATCCCAGCCTGGAGTCTTTCTGCAGGTTCATCCCAATCTGAAAAATATCCATATCAGGCCATAGAATACGCTTGATGTTTTTGTCCATAAAATACAGCCCAGTCACTTTAGAGAGAAACCTAAACCAAATAATTTCCTATGAGGGAGATGGTAATGAATAATATCTCATGAAAGGTAATTTCAATTCCATACAAACAATCTTTAAGCTAGAATGCCGTTTAGTGGTGAAATTCTCCAATAAGGCTTTCTGCATTTAAAAAAAAAAAATGACAAAAAAATATAGAGAGAATAAAGAAAAAAACATACAAATTTAAAAAAGGACACTAAGCCTATTGTAGGAAGAAACATATTTAAAGCTTTGGGGTTTAAAATATTGAATTTTTATTTAAACGAGCTCTGAATACTTTGGACAGCATGAGATTCAATTGTTGGAAAAATCCTGAGATCTCAACACAACGGATATTTGTTGTTTCTCTATTATTTATAAGATTATTAGAATTTAACCAGTGGAAGTCAGTTTAAAATTATCACTCCACACAAAACACACTGGAGGATCATGAAGAAATGCTGTTTACTGTGATAATTACAGTAAAACTAAGAGCAGAAATAAATCTATATTAAATCAACCTGCCGCTCTGTTTGGCTGTGAACGTCTACCTTAGATGGAGGCATTAGCTTCATTTTACCATAAATAAGTATAGGTGATAGAGTTGGGCATGTTTTTCAGTGCCTTGTCCTGTTTCTCTTCTAGACAAAGCTATGGGCTCAGCCTTTTCACTGTGGCTAATTGTATGTGAACTCTAACAACCTTTCAGACATGAAATCCATCTCAGATAATCTCCTTTAGAGTTTCATTCCTAGACTGAACCACCTATGGAGCTAGCTTACCGTTACCTTATCTAACATAGAAAATATTTCTAGATTAGAGTCTATGTTCCTATTGTAACGGTGTTTTTGGATCAGTCGGCCGCGTCCTCCACAGACCAGATTCGTAAGCCTATCACATCATAGCGCAGTGGTCTGTTTCCTATTGGAAGACTCCTCCATATGCGGCTGATGAACACTGCCTTCTTTTTGCCCGTTTTGATGGATGGGTCCGGTGTATCCTCCGTAATCTTGGGTATCCCAAGGCTATGGTGGATATTCAAACCCTACATATATATTCATTGCGAGTCCAAGTAAGCCGTCTCCTCCGTGCTCATAGGAAAGAGGAAATTACAACAAACAGTGGTGAATATTGTAAGTGCAGTTTAATATAATACAACTATGTGAATAGTTTCATCTTAAATGAATGAAAATTGCTGCTTTAAATGGTTATTGAGTCAGATATGTTTGGGTTATTGAAAGGTTTTATATGTCCCTTTGCAAACTGGTTTGGCTCACAATTAAGCACAGATTTAAATATCTGCACATCTGATCTGAACTACAGATCAGATGTGTGTGACCAACAGAACAGTAGTAAAAAGTTCGGCATCCATTCTTTGCCTGCTTTGTCTATCAACTACCATGGTTGCTAGGCGACAGCGTACGCTGAGTGAGGGGTGGTGAAAGCTGGAGAAGGATGGACCTCCTTGAATCCAAAGCCAAACTCTTCTGGCCTCCTTATTTTCAGAGCCCTAGAAGGACCCAGTCCAGGTAGACCGGGTCCTTGGAAGACGAAATCCAACACACCCTGTGTCTGCTTCTATCTCCTTGAACCCCCAGTCGACCTCAGCAGAAGGCTGCTCACACTGAGCCTGATTATGCTGGAGATTTCTTCTTGATTAATGGAAGATTTTCCCTCCAGTCTTGCTGAATGTTTGCTCTGTGCGAGTGATTGCTGCAAAGGTTAACAACAAAATGCAAGCAAATATCCACTGCTGCTACATGTACGTACAAAGGAGGAGAGAATCCTCGTTCCTCCTCCAATCAGCTGGGTTTTCTTAGAAAAAACTTTAAACCAATGTCTGTATGATTTCAATTCAGTTTATTTATATAGCGCCAATTCTCACACACGTAATTACAAGGCACATTACAGGGACAATTTAACCAGATCATACAATCAATTCTAATTTTTCCAGTATTCTGGAGATTAAAGAACGAAATTCTAGAGACCTATTTGATATGCAATTTAAATAAATGTCTAAATAAAAAATTACACCATGGTTTTTTACTTTATTATTTGAAATCAATAATAAAGTGACGGACTAATCAGCTTATTTTTCAGAGACTCTAGTCCAAAGACAATAACTTCTGTTTTGTCAGAATTCAGAAGGTTCATCCAGGTTTAAATGTCTTCAAAACATGCATGTACTCTATGGAATGAGTTAGTTTCATGAGGCTTTATAGACAGATATAGCCGAGTATCATCTGCATTAATCCCATGCTGTCTAATAATTAGCATATATATAGTAAAGAGAATAGGACCTAGCACTGATCCCTGTGGTACTCCACAGGTAACCCTGGACGATGAGGAAGATTTATCATTGACATGAACAAA
>JAUZNJ010085986.1:0-17530 GCA_034780135.1 Jordanella pulchra
ACCTAAGCTTCCTTAGGAAGTACAGTCTGCTCTGTCCCTTCTTGTAGACGGCTTCACAGTTGTGTCCCAGTGTAGTTTGTTCTCCAGGTGAACACTAAGGTATTTATACTCCTCCACCTCTATTTCTTTTCTCATGATGTTAACAGGATTCAACTCGTTGCTGTTTCTTGTGAAATCTATAATCATCTCCCTTTTTTACTTGATATTCAGACAATCAAAAAGATGATTGTTTTCACACCATTTTCCAGTGTGTTTCATTAGTTCTCTGTACTCAGTTTTTTGACTGCAGATTCTTTTAAGTAATTCTAGAGATTAGAGTAATATCTCTTGTACTTGAAGTCAGCAGAGGTGTACATGTGGCCAAATGTCAAAAAAGGAAGAAACAAAATCCAAAAAAGGAACAAATAATCACCCCTGATTATCTAATTAGGGTTCAACAACTAGACTTATGGGGCCAAGACCCAATTCTGGCCAATAGGGGTGAGCAGTGTATTGAAATAAATCCAAAAGTCAAATTTGATCAATTTAATGCAATATCAATACTATAAAAACTGATCCTGTAATAAAATAGCCTGAAACAGGTTTAAGTACTAAAGAGGCGACACAGTACTAAAAGTCTAAAGAATCAGCTGAGGGGTGTGAACCTTTGATCTGCTCCTTGTGTCTCCTCCGGAGCCGATCAGTCCTGTCAGCTGTGTTTTCTCCACATTGCTCCTTCCTCAGATTGTGTCTCCTGTCCCTTCACTGCCTATTTTGTCACCACTGATCTTCAGCACGGTTCTCCCAGCCTCCCACTAGTTCCCATCTATTCCTCTGCTATTGTTTTACCTGGCACATCTCTTACTCTTTGTCCGTTGTCCTCCTTTTATTTCCCCTTCCACCCTCACACAATAGAAAACACTGCAGTGACACCTGGGTAACTGGTGAGTGGATGTCTCCTGCTCAGGCTGTGAGGATCTTTTAAATGTCTGGCCATTCAGCCAGAGTTGAAAGCTATCTGCTGTACAGCTGTCAGAGGATTTTAGATTTGAGAAGATTAGGTGATTTTACTGGTTTTAACTGGAGATTTATTCAGGGAAGCTACAGCTTGCTTCATGGGGTTAATGGATTATTTTAAATTGTTGCAGACTCATGTCGTCCAGGTCCTTATAAACCAGACTTTGGGGTCGGCTATAGTGTTGTTCTGTATTTTATAGCCTGGGATTTAATTGTCAGAAGAAAATTATTACAAAAATATTTAATATAATTTGGTTCAACAGGAAAATAAAAGTATGCTTTTAATTTGAAATAAAGGCATTTAATAATAGGTGGAGAACACAAACAGTAAGTGATCCAGTAAAGCTGAGGAAGGAGTTGTTGGCCTAGTTGGATTAGATACCGTTTTTTACTGAGACCAAAACCCAGGCCTGGGAGATAGGGCTGGGCAAATCTTAACAATATTATGAAATAATTCAAATGTATCCAAAAGAGGAACTAATTGTTTATATTTATTTAAAGCCCTGCCAGTTGCCTCTTTCTTTTTTGCCCCACTGTGGAAAGAAAACAAATATTGAATATTGGCCCGTCTCATCCAGTTCTACGAGTGGTCAGTCTGGAAGCCTAATGAGTGTTTTGCTGACACCGTTTAAAGAGGAGACGGTATAGAAATTAGCACTTAGAGGACCTCCTTAATCTCGCCGTCAGGCCTTCCCTGATGGAAGCAGAGACTGAGCCGTGGATGTTGGACTCACTGGTTCAAAAAGCTCCATGTTGGCAAATCTTTGGAGATGAACGACACGCACCCTGTTGGGGGCAGGGCAGGACTGTGGGGTCCAGGGCCCTTCACTAAGGGCAATCCAGTCTGTGTACAATGAAGCAGGATTCTGGTTTGCATTGCCGGCGTTAAGATGAACCTGCTCTAAACTCTAAACACTATCTTAACTTATATGGATAGTGATGTGTTCACTGCACTGGTCCATTGTGGTGAAGAGTCTATCATCCTATGGTTATGGATGACTGGTATCCCTTAGAGAAGGGCAAAGAGCTCAGCTATCTGGAAAGAGCTGAGAGTAGAGCAGCTGCAGATCCACAATGAAAAGAGAAACAGTAAAGTAGCTTGGACATCTGTTTCTGAATGCATCTGGACCAGATGCTCCAAGGACCCTAAAGGGAGGAGTCTGTGTCTCTGGAAATGTCTCAGACTACCTTCAGGATAGGTAGCTTCTGCTAACTGCTGAGGTTAGTCTTGTTTTAGTGATAGAGTGTTTATGAAAGTACCTTTTCTACTGCCTGCACTTGTTCTCCATCAGGTATCTGTTTCCTACTAGATAGACCTCTCTCCTGTTACTGTGCTGCTGTGTTTCCACCTGGGCTGCTCCATCTTTGTCTGTATGTTGTGTTACAGTGACTATAAATCTTGATCCATCCAGTGTGCCTAATAAAGTTTTACTACGGTTTTCATTCTGTGGCTCCTTTTATACTATAGAATCGTTCCTACATTCATCTGTCATTTGAAAAAAGGTTTTTTGACCACAAGTGCAATAAGTACTTTTGACATGTCATAAAGATAAAACTAAGACATCAAAAAGCAGTAAATGGCCGCTTTTGTAGGTGTGTAATAAACATAATATTAGTTAATCAGTTAGTTCACACTGTGAATATGAGGAAGTGGACTCAGGAAGGACAGACACTCATCTCTTCTCCCCTACAGTGGAGGAACAGCTGTGGACGTCATACCTCCTTCTGTCTGATGATGGAGAGTTCATATCTCCACGCTGGTGAAGAAGGCACACAAGCTTCTCTTCTTTCTCAGCAGATTGACGTCAAATCCTGATATAAAACCATTAAGCTAGTCTGTTGGGATCAGACTATTTTAAATTTACTCTTGTCCATGTAATGTGATGTTATGTCAATGAATCCACATGGAATCTTAATGATAAAGGGAAGCAGATCAAAATGGTCTTAGTTATCATTATATGTTATTGCAGCTTTGTAGACAGAATGAGTCCTCTATATTTAACCCCTTCCCCTGGAGAGCAGTAGGCTGTCAGTGTGCTCCGCCTGGGGAACGTTCTGTGGCGAAGAGTTTGCTCAGGTGACCATAAGTGACAGGTTGTAGGATTCAAAGCAGGGAACCTGTAGCTTTTTCATGACACATACACCTTGCTCTATACATTGAACCACCACTCCCTCTCTTTTTAAAAAAAAGGAGCTGCAGGATTATATCTAAAGACTGGTTAAAGATGATGCAAAACCTAAATAACCACTAATTCCGACCATTTTAAATGAAATGCCACCTCTGTTTGCGTGGTGTGTTGGGAGGGGTCTTGAGAGACCTGTGTGTTGTTGTCATTGACCATGTCTTTCCCTTTATTACCCCACTGTAGCCATCTTCTGATGGTTACTTTCAGCAGGACACTGACCTGAGTGCACTGTACTCTAACAGCCTCCACAGTAGATCTTAATCCGATGGACAGCATATGGGATTAGATAAAAGAGATATTACCTTTAATGGTGAAATGTAGGCATATACCAAGAACAGTGACCAGCCGATGCAGGCATGCAGAATCACAAAAAGTGATATAAAAGTGAAGAGACTTTGAAGTAAGAGCCACATTAAAACAGAACAGTAAGGACGAGAATTAAAAATGTAAAACATGCATGAATGTTTGTGGATAAAAACAGTTTTTTTAGAAACATGGACTACCTCAGTGACATGCCCAGCAAGCACTACAGGCCTCATTTCAGTTTGAGGAATCGTACAGAGTTTGTCAAGGCTCCATCTTTCAAAACCAATCAGTCGTCTGGCAAATAAGAATAATAAAGTTTAATTGATGGCAAATGGCTGCTTTAAATGATCCTAGTTCCAACAAGGGCTGAGAGGATTATATTCAGAATCCAACTGCTCTTTCTGTATAATTCTGTGACATAGTTGTAATCATTTCTGCTACAGATGGGCTGACGGTGTGTCCCAGACACTCTGAAGCATCGCTTCATCTTTTGTTTCTAAAGGTGTAAAGTTGTTTAGAAATACCGTTAAGTTGTTGGACCATTAATCATCAGCCTGCTGTTCTCTAACAATGTATAAGAATGTTGATCTTCTTGCTCATTTCAGATTAACAGAAGATACGTCTCCAACAGAAGAACCCGGTCACAAGATTGGCAGGTAAATATTTTCAGGCTCAATTGGGAGGATAACTGAGATTCATTGAATTAATCTTATAGAGGACATTTAAGAATTAGTAGTGGACAAGGTCAACTTTTTAATCAAACCATTGTTTTTGGGATCTACAGAGACAGATGGCCCAGTTCGTGTTTCTCACTAAACCCTAAATAATCCTTCCTCAGTCTTCAGAATTAGGAAATTCACCAGATTATTTGCTGGTGATGACCTACCTTAATAATATAACTGAAAATATTATAATACTCTCTTCGCCTCAAAAGTAATAAGTAGCATCTTTTAGGAGCAGTAAACAGTGATCTGCTTGCAGCACTAGGGGGGCGATGTAGGGCTCTGGTTCCTGCGTAGAGAGGCAGACTGAGTTTGAACTGCAGTATCCTATTATACCCAAGAAAATACTTAGTTTGATCTTACTTCCTTTGAACTTCTGCAGACTAGTCTGACAGATTTTTAGAAATCACTGTGATTTTAGTGAATGTCACCTCTCGCAGCAGTCCAGTTTTCAGATAGGCTTAGTTAAAGCTGCGAGCGACTTCAATGGGAGATTGGTTTGGCTCTCCCAACTGAACACCTTATGTTCAATCATAATTCATTTAATAAGAATGATACAAATTCAAGCAGGTTGTGAAAAGATCTGACACTAAAATTCCTCACTTTCTTTCCTTGGTGATTAATGTTCCACTTGTTTTCTCCCAGCCCAATATTTAAGAGAAGTCCAGATATAACCAAAGCGAGGGGTACAAAGTCCGAGCAGCTGCTGAGGATAAATGACCATGACTTTACCATGCGACCAGGTTTTGGAGGTAAGAAGGTGGTTTCTAAAACTTTATGCATTTTATGCCTTTCCAGATGTTTTGTATTTAGATAACGGGTCATTCTTTAAAACTAAACAGTTGATTCCAACCCACGCTCTCTAGGCTTGGTTCTGTCATTAACTTGGTGGTGAGAGTGCCCAGTCCCAGCTTGCAAAGATTACATAACAGAGTGGGATTATGGTTGTAACATGCTGCTGCAAGCCAGTGATTAATTACTGAGCAGCCACAATCTGTAGCTTTCGATTTCAATAACTCCATGTACTGCTCCATGTACAGGACTTAAAGGCGGAACCATTGTACTTTTACAAAGACTTCTCACACTTGCATCTCTAGATTCAGAATCTCAGATGGAGTTTTTGTAACACTTTGTCATGTAAAGACCAACAGCTCTGCAGATGTTAAAACTATCAGGGAATCAAAGTGAATATGTGCTTATTATTGAAACTCTCTGGTCAAATCTGTCCGCACCCTGGAGACTCTGACTGTACGTCTTTTGTAGCTCCTCCCAGCATCCAGACACAAAACAGACTTTGGTCTGATGATGGGGCTAAGATCCTCAATGATGGACATCACTGGCTTTATTGGCTCCAGAGCTGACCTTGGTGTATGCACTATTACATCAAAGCCACCACTACTGTTGACAACAAGACGTCATGTTTGATCTAAGACATTTAAAGAGCACTGAAGATTACACTTATTTGGGTTAGCAAATAATCTTTGATTTATTTAAAAGACAAAACATTGATTAAATAGACATAAAGATCAGGGGCAAAACCTCCAAAAGGACATAAGACTTGTGAGGAAATTATAGGAACAACGACTGTCTTTGATATGAAGTGACGTTAGTCCGCACAGGACATGAACACATGCTAAGTCACATGTTGGGAAATTATGCTGCACAGGTAGTCTCTGTTTTTATCTCTAGTTTAAAGCTGCCATCACATTTTTTTTACCTCAAAAAACACCTTCAACCTTCCTCGGTGCCTGCAAACATTTAGTTCAATAAAGAGGTTCTTTAGATTACCACAGATGGTAATTACAGCCTCCTTTGACTCCTTCATGTAAGCCAGTGCTGTCATAATTAAGAGGAGTGGACTTTGAGGCACAAGGTCAACTTCATCTCTGTGTTCATTTTTCAAAGTATTCTCTTTTTTAGTAACTTGGCATCCTTGTTTTATAAAATGTCCACCAAGGGGGGCGCTGTGGAGCATGGATAGTGAGTAGACGCGTCCTGACCAGCACCTATGTATTTTATTAAAATAAGTTTGCAAACTTCCTTGTACTTCTGCTTTACATGTTCCAAATGGTCCCGACTCTTCTGACTAGAAAGTCACTTTCCATCTTGAATAGTTCTTTATTCTCCTTTTTGAGGAGGAGGAAAAGGGCGAGACTGAATTTACAAAAGTGACAACTTCGCCTAGGGGAGAGAGGGTTTTCTTTGCCAAAAATTAAATATTATAGAATAGCCTGCCTTAATTTGAGCTTTGATGTTGTTACCTGTTTTCGTGGTTGTTTTTTTTTTTGTTTTGTTTTTTTGTACTATCCGTACTTTATATTATTCTTTTTTGAACATATGGTTACAGGTTTTCCTGATTTTGTTTTATTTATTGACTTACTTATTTTTATTCATTTAATTTTTCCTGTCTTTCACTGTGTGGGGTTCCTGTTGCCTGTATAAGTTGAAAACATAATAAAGATATGTTTAAAGAAAAAATAAATAAAAAATATCCACCAAAAAGGCTCCTTTAGATGCCCTTGGTTCTTCACCACCATGACATGTACAGTCATCTATGCTCTGCAGGCTTTGTTAGTCCTCCTGGTGAATAGTTCATACCTAAGCTTCACATAACACCAGACGTATCTGTATGTCAGCTGTCTGCTGACATACTTTTCATATCAAACATACGTATGTCAATACTTACCTTGAAGTTGTTACTTTACTATCAAGGAAAATAAACTTTCACATTTTACAAAACTCAGCTAGAAGAGAAGGAGGCAAATATATTGGATTATAGTGACATGTAAACATTTTGGTTATCTATTTTTATAACTCATTGAAACATACAGAATAAATTATGCAAAATCATAAGCAAAGGTTACAGGGTGTCGGAGAAACAGCTGAAGTGACCTGGAGGTGATATCTACTCTTCAGTCTGCTAACCAACAGACATGCATGAGTTCATCAACTGGGACAATGTGAGGAAGGGATGTGGTCTCACTTCCCTCCTTTAAGATACTACTAGTGCCACCTGTTCCCTGCTTTAACGCGTGTGACATCCTGACACAGAGAGAGGATGACACCATTATGATGAATCAAGGACGGTCAAGGATGTGCAACATGTTCCAATAATTCTCCAGTAATAACTCTCCTCTGGTCAAGAGAGAGGAACATCTGCAGGTTTTATCTATCTGAACAATATTCTTAAGAATATATAGGTTAGGATTCAGGCATGTTTGACATAATTAAAACAAAAACAAAAAAAGAAAGCAGTTTGTTTCCTGTTTGTTAGGATTAGAGCACTTATGCCTCCGGTTATGTGCTTAGGATCCAGAGAGATCCGCACATGGGAGCTTTCAAAGGGATTTAGAAATAGAGAGCAGAAGTCATTGTCTGAATCAGAACAGTGGGAATTAAACAAAGACAGATAATCCAAGCTGCTCCAAATGAGGCTCCTGGGTTACATCTGCACGCCTTTCATAACACAGATGTAAATGAGAAGTTTGTGGGTCTTTGTAAACAGCTGTATCCTATTTTTCTAGGGCCTGCTGTTCCAGTTGGAGTGGATGTTCAGGTTGAAAGCCTAGATGCAATTTCAGAGGTTGATATGGTATGTAATTGGTAAACTGTTGAAAAAAACAATATTCTAAACAATACTTGAAAAGGTTTCCTTTTCTTTGTTGAAGGATTTTACTATGACTTTATACCTGAGGCACTACTGGAAAGATGATCGTTTGTCCTTTAAAAGCAACACCAACCAGAGTATGACCTTCGATGGTCGCCTCGTGAAGAAGATATGGGTCCCAGACATGTTTTTTGTCCATTCCAAGAGGTCTTTTACACATGACACCACCACAGACAACGTCATGCTGCGAGTTTACCCCGATGGCAAAGTTCTTTACAGTCTCAGGTATCTCACTGTTGTTTTCTTTGAAGGCTAATTTATTGTTGGAAAGTGCTATAACACTAAAATACTTAGTCATTTGAATGGACTTGCTGGTTTCTGTACCCTACGATTACAGCCACATATGGACAGAATCATTCTTATCAATGCTTATTGATAAAGAATATTTCATAAAGAATATTTAATTGATAAAGAATATTTGATTGTTAAAGAATATTTGAGTCTGTTTTGCATATACAAGTTGTGTATTTATGTTTAACAGAAAAAGATGCACTCATTTTGTTGTGCAGCTGCTGTTTTGTTTTATTAGTATTTCTGAACTATGGTGACAGAGGGACACAAATCCTGGTTGCAGATAGCAAAAAACTACTGCAAGAGAAGTAAAGCTGCAAAATATAGCTCTCCTTAATGGAAGTGCTCCAGACCACTAGGGGGAGACAACCATCAACTCATCTGGGACCAGACCATCGACATTACTTGTTGATGTCCAAAAGTGTAACGTACAATAACTGATTAAAAAAAGGTATTTCATTTAATCTTTTAACTTGAGCATTGTATTCTATTCTCATGCATTTTATTCTTTCCAGCTCAAATAAAAAACCAACATAAATATGTTACCTAAGTTAGTAAGGAACGGAAATGAATACAACATAAAAACATAGTATGAACCCTCCTTCAATAAACCGTAGCTCCTCTGAGTAACTCTTCGAAAATGACATTCAACCTCGATGAATTTGGGAACAAAATAGTGAACAAAAATTAAAGTCAGACTGACTCCAATAGTTTCACTTTTTCATTAAGACACCTGAGTTGCTCTGATGAGCTCCGATAGCTTAGTGTGAAAAACAGTTGATACCAGGCTGTGCCTCTGCTTGGTTTTAATGTGTGTCAAAGGTGAACTCAAACGTATAAGTAAAACATATTTTTTGGTTGATAAAAGATAGTTTTATTTTTCAGTTGGGTCCTCACAAAGCAGAATAGATCCCAGCCATATTTTATTTTATTACCTGAGAAATAAAATATTTTCATGTACCCCTTGCAATGCACCTATGGACCAAAAGGGGCATGAGTACCCTCAGTTGGGAATCACTGAACTAGGGCATTCACCAAAAAGTCGACTTTTCGACAAGTCATTTTCCTGATGTTTTTTTGCCTCTGCTGCTGAATGCTGTAAAACTGAGGGCATTTTACTGATAGTTTTGTTCTTTTTGGAAACTTGTTATGATGCGTAACCACAGCAACCATAGCAAGTGGATTTTTACACCCAGGAGCAGCTCATTAACATCTCTAAAGCTGATATACTCCTAATCATTATATTCTATCATCATCTTCTTTCACAAGTACCAACTGAAAGGATTCATTGGGGATGCAGAGGAGGAGCAAGGAGAAGAGAGAGGAAAAAGAAATTTAAACCACATCTTCCATCATGGGCAAAGTGAGATCTTTAGGAAACAGGTTGGAAGAACTCCAAGCCCTAGCAAGGACCCAGCTAGAATATCGGCAATGCAGAATTATGTGTTTTACTGAAACATGGCTGCCAGATCACATCTTGGACTCCTGCATCTTTCTGACATACGATCAGACAGAGATTTAAAGAATACTGGCTAACTCAAAGGAGGTAGCAACCCACCTCCTTTGAGTTAGCCAACGCAGTGTTTGTGAACAACAGATGGTGGCATCCACCTGGATGGTACTGCTACTGTTAAGATTTGTCACTGCGGTACAGATATTGAACTGTTGGCAGTTAGCCTTCAGTCATATATTAGGCCCAGAGGGTTTACCAGTTTTCTGTTAATAGGTGTTTACATTCAACCTTCTGCTGTTGCTGACACTGCATATGATATCAGTTCTTTTGTTGCTAAGCTACAGGCACAACACCCAAATGTATTTGTGGCAATAACTGGTTATTTTTAATTATGTCTCACTCTCTACTATGCACCAAAGAAAACGAGACTTTGGACATGTTTTATGCAAATGTGAAGAACTCTTACATCTCTGAAGTAAGAACTCCTCTTCGGAAATCTGACCACAATCTTGTTTTTTTTCTGCTCTGCATTAAAGAAAGCTGTAATGAAATGGTCAAAGGAAGCTGAAGAAGCCCTGCAAGGTTGTTTTGAGGCTACAGATAGGGATGCACTGTGTCAGCCACATGGAGATGACATCAATGCAATGACTGCAATGACTAGGAAGACAGGGAATTAATGAGGAGTATACAGAAGCAATTTAAGGTCAAAATAAGAGAAAATAAGGAGGCATACAGGAGGAGACTGGAAAACAAGCTCCAGCAGAACAATATCAGAGATGTGTGGTCAGGGATGAAGAAGATCTCAGGTTTCAAGCAGAAGGATGATCAGACAGATGGAAGTCTGGACAGAACCAATGAACTGAATACATTCTTCAACAGGTTTAGTTCAGAAACAAGCTCAGCATCTTTCTCTCTAGCTCACAGTCACATGGACATCCCTCCTCTGCCATTGGTTCTTCTGCTTCTATGACTTTGTTGTCAGCCAAATCAGAAGATGGTGCTGCTCCCTCTGCCTTCCACATGTCTGTCTCTAGAAGCCGAGTGAAGAGGCAGCTGGAGAGAATGAATCGTAATAAGTCACAAGGTCCTGATATATCTGTAAAGGTTCTAAGTCATCCAGGTCATGGTCAATCTTGGAAAATTCAATCTTGGACATGAAGTTTTCTAGAAGACGTTTCACCTTTCATCCAAGAGGCTTCTTCTAACTTGTGCAGGAGTAAACAGGGATAAATATACTGTCGGTGACAAAAAAATTAGGGAAGGGGGAGAAAAGAAACAAAAGGTGGCTCTGATGGGTCGGTAACTAACTACTCTTTAAAGGTTCAGTCAGGTGGAGGTAGGTGAGAGGAGGTGGCTTAAGACATAACTTGTCACCCACATACAAAGCACTCTTAAGGAATCATACCCAAAAGATTTACCTCACTCCTAACTTCACCTGACTCAACCTTTAAAGAGGCTCTGCTGAACCATCTATTCCACTTGCCCTTAGCAGTAATGATTGTATGGGATTCTTTATAAATAAGTTTGATTGTATTAAAAAATAAAATAATTGACACCCTATTAATATGATTATATCAAGAGGGGTATCTTTTTTATACTGATGTTTTACAACCAAACTGGCAGATAACAGATACTGATGGGGTTTTTTTTAAGACATTATGTAGTTTTCTCCCTCCTGTCCTGTGCAGGATTGTTTCTGTTTCTGAAACTTTATGAAACTTCATTACCACCAACGTTTTCACTTCAGGCTCCATTCTGTAACAGGCATGTGTCAGTTACAGAATGGAGCCTGGGTGCATGTCACCTGTTGGTCACAAAAACACTGCCTTGTGAATTATATCGGCAGAGTGACTGATGTCAGTATTACCTTTTAAAGTAAATATCAGCCAATACTAATGGCATGCAAGTAATATTATGCATCTGTAGTATTATACAAGAGTATTTTTGTTAATAGTATGCAGGCGTTACGCTTTGGGAGGTGATCATAAACAGACCAGGACATCATATTTATGGGTCATGTTAAGGACAGTTGATGTGTAAGAAGGAAACCTCAGATTTGCAGAGTGACGGTAGTTTCATTCAAACTCTTAACAATTGTTTCTAAAAATTTCAGAATTGGATTTTAAATAGTTAAATGTTGACACAGTTTTTGCTCAGCCTTGAAGGTAAAACAATAACATCCTGAAATATAGAAAGCATTTGGCTGCATCAGAACTTTGCTTTTGGATGATCATATACAGAATGATAAAAGATTTACGTAGTCATCACATGGCCATGGTTAATCTGTATCAGGTCAGAGCTCGTGCTGGTTAAAGATTTTCCAGACTACAACAGATTGGAATATGAGGATGACAGTTTACTGACTCCGCTGCTAACCATACCTCACTCCCTTGTCCCATTAGTTGGATTATATTACTGCTTGGCCTCCTTTTTCTGGACTTTGTTTTTGCCCAGAGCCTGTTTTTCCTTCCATTAATATGGACTTGGTATTGTTTGGCTAAGGACTAGTCTTATACTATCTGTGACTCTCCTAACTGATGGGGATTTGACTTGCTAATAAATTGTATAGCAATAAAACATATCAAAGTCATTTGCTTTTTACATATTTATTTACATTTAATTGTTAAAAGGATCAGACAACAACAGTTTCTGATGTAAAAACAATATTTTTTAGCGATTCAGGCAAAATAAGGATTGAATCTATTGTTTAATTTTATTTTCTTAATTGTAAATCACTTTGGTCAACTAGCTGTTTTAGATGAATAAAAACCTTTATAATAGCAAGGAAAAACTACAGATGCATTGTTGGATAAACATGTAATTTAAAGACATGCCAACATAGCAGATGACATTATTTGTAAAAAACATAATGAAATTGATGCATTTACTGTCAGCCTGTTTTAAGAGATTCACGCCTGCAACTCTGCAAAATGTTCTGTTTATATATTTCTCATTCTATGATGATGATGATGATGATGATATGATGAAGTGTTGGAGGGAGAGTATTAGAAATCATGATGGGAGAATTTAAGTAAACTGCTACAAACAAAACGGGCTAGAAAAGCATCTAAATCGGTTTGGGATTATTGGTATTCCCAGTGGATTTTTTTTTTATCTGCAATATTCAATCAACCATCATTATTAGGATTTTTATCTGCCATTGAATGAATGCTTGCTTTGTGATTGCAGAGTAACAGTCACAGCCATGTGCAGCATGGACCTAAGTCGCTTTCCTCTAGACACACAAACATGCTCGTTGGAGATTGAGAGCTGTAAGGGACTTTGATCAATTTGATCATTTTAATCATACTTCGTCTTAACTTAATTTTTTACCAAAATGTTGCTATTTCAATTTTTTTCTTTAGATGCTTATACAGATGATGACCTGTTGCTGTACTGGAAGGAAGGGAACAAGTCTTTAAACACGGATGAGAGAATCTCTCTCTCTCAGTTCCTCATCCAGGAGTTTCATACAACTACAAAGCTGGCTTTCTACAGCAGTACAGGTGCATAAATGGGGAGCTGTGTCCAAACTCAAGTTTAAGGACTCCAAAGCTTAATTCTCACCTTGTCCTCCTCTGCAGGCTGGTACAATCGTTTGTACATTAACTTCACGCTACGGCGCCACATCTTCTTCTTTCTGCTGCAGACCTACTTCCCTGCCACTTTAATGGTCATGCTGTCCTGGGTGTCCTTCTGGATCGACCGCAGGGCTGTTCCCGCCAGAGTGCCACTCGGTCAGAGAAAACCATTCATTGTCATAAGATAGATACATCTAAATACTCTTAGAACATAATTTATTATTAGTAAAATTTTACAAAGACATTTTTTTTTAAAGAATTGTGTTGTCCCAGGTGGGAGACGTTTATCTGCAAGCTCAATATAAACAAAGTATCCTCTAATGTGGAGCTGAAATCGAAAGTTACAAAACTATGAATAGAATTTAGTGAAAAACATAAAATATTCATGGGACCAATTCCTCTGAATTAACTTAACTTGTTTTTATGGTAGACGTTATCAGTGTCCAGCAACTCAAAACCAACGCTGAAGAAGTAAGAAAAACCTTACTTTCTAACTGTTGATTTAAAGAAAGTTTTTGAAAATGCTCCTCCTCAAACTGCCACCTTATCGTGGTGGAGGGGTTTAAGGGCTTGGTTGATCAAAGAGGCTATGTTGTCGGGGGCTTAAATGCCCCTGGTAGGGTCTCCCAAGGCAAACAGGCTCTGGGTGAGTCAGCCGAGGCTCTGGGATCTGTTCTTTCTACCTTGGAAAGTGTTCCAGTCATGTCCCACCAGAAGGAAGCCCAGAAAATGGCCCAAGACACGGGTGGAGGTACTTAGGTAACCTAGTAATGCCTCAGACATCCCCAGAGGAGCAGCAGAGGGAAGTCTGGGTGTCTCCAGAGACTGTTTCCCTCAGCTGGTCCATGATGAAGTATTTCTGTTTAAAGGCGCACAGGTTCATAGTTTCTTTCCTTCTTTATTGCATCGATGACAAGGAACTACACACATTCTGTTGGTGGGACAGCTGTAACTAGCTGACTCATAAATTACTTAAATTGTGCATTTGTTATTCTCATTTTTCATAGAATGAAAACAGCATTTGTTGATTTATTTTCAGGTCATGCTTCTCAAACAAAATGAGCAGATTTATATAGGCCTACCAACTACACAGTCATGACCAAGGAGTTCCTCCCTGCACTGTCTAGAATAGCAGGACTGCAATTTCCTCACATGACTATGTTGCTGTCCAGTACCTTTGAAATATCAGGATGAAAAGGAATAGAAAAGAAATGAGAGAATGGCAACCAGAGAGAGCACAGAGCAACAAAGGAAATGACTGACAGAAGACAGAGGAGGAAGGAGAAAGAAAATGGAGAATTTTCTTCTGTAATAAATATCTGAACCAACCACTACTGCTGGTGTAACAATGTTGTTTTCAACCCTACTTATTTGTTGGCCTTTATAACAAGAGAGGAAAGAGTTAAATGTTTGTAGCAGTTCTGTCTTTTTGTGGAATCAGAATTTGTCTTAAACCACAATCAACCATATAACGAGACTGAAAGACTTGCAATATTTCATTTCTATGTATAATCATTCCATAAAAGAAGAGTGTAACTGTCAGAAATAATCAGTGGAAAATATTGCACTTTTTGAAATATTTACATTTTCAAATTGCAACTGTAAATAGCAAATCCTTTTTCTCCAGCCTGAGAGCAACATGTTTACAAAATGGCCGTTAGAAACGTGTCTGCTCTTTCTTAAAGAAGTCAAGGTAAACTGATCAATATTACACTGATTCTCTAACAAGGTATGGGTCTTCATCACTCACCTGTGTGCCACAGAATGACCTATAAAAGTTGTGAATAACAGTGAAAATGCTGGATATTTGCACACCTCAGATGCAAATTTAATAATTAATATTTTTCATGCATTCTAACAAACCATTCAAACGTAACAAAAGAAAACATTTGCCTAAGTACACCATTAGATGTAACTCTTAAAGAAAAAATGAAAGCTGCATTTTTTGGTTAAAACTCTCAGGGTCAATTTTCAGGTTTAGAGACAGATGATGGAAATGTTTGTGTAGAAATGAAACCAAAGTCCTCCTTCAGTTGTGTCCTCTGTGGCCTTGTGTTATTTCAAATTTCAATGTCTTCCTATTGTAGGCATAACTACTGTGCTAACCATGTCCACTATCATCACCGGAGTAAATGCCTCCATGCCCAGGGTGTCTTACATCAAAGCTGTGGATGTCTATCTGTGGATCAGCTTCGTCTTCGTGTTTCTGTCCGTCATAGAATACGCTGCAGTCAACTACCTGTCCACTCTACAAGAACGCAAGGAAAGGAAACTGCGAGAGAAGGTTGGTACCATCAGGCTACTCATGAGAGGCTCACCATTGCAGTTTTAAAAGTAAGGTATTCAGCCAAAAGCAGCTTTGTTTAGTCTGTTTAGAGGGAAGAGGGGCAGGAAAAATAACTAATTCACAGGGGATACTGGTCCTGATGGTCCATGCTCACTAGAAGTTCCACAGCCACACCTGCTGCAGGTCATTTAGGAAGATGGCGATCCACTGACAGGTGGATAACAGCTGAGTGGGCTGAGCTTCTGCACCCTGTCTGACTTTAAGTCCTCAAATATGGGATCCTGGCATACATCAGCTACAGCTCATGCCAACCAGTTTACCCAGTAAAACAAACCCCAGGGGGCCCAGCAGGATTACCTGATGTCCCACAGATGTTACAAAAGGACCATTTAACCCTGTGATTCCATCAGAGACAGGATGACAGTGGAGCTCTTCAAGGAGGAGCATCATACAGCTCCAGAAATGTGTCACATGTCTCAGGCTAGATGGAGAAGCACCATCAGGTGCTGGAGATGTCCTGTCTGAGCTGACAATTCACTGACGGGTGCAAGGAATAGATTTGCTCTTTAAGATGTCTCAGCACTCGTTCAATGGTCTTGGGTTATCATGGGTTAGCAGCTGTTTAAGCTCATAAATCAGTCAAGATCGGTGCTGCCTTGGTGTTATCCATCTTTTGGATTGTGGTCACATGTGAAATGCTAATGATGCAAAACATGTTGGGGTTTTTAATCACATGTGTATTGGTTGCAAGAAATAGAAACAAGGTAAGATCCTGTATGATGTTGGTTTATCATGTTGAACATGGATAGCTTATTCATCTTTTGAACCACCCGTCTTCCCAATGTACCATCTTTAGGATGGTACATTTAGTGCATTCATAGGGGTCTCTTGCCCCCATGATGTTAATGAAATGCTTATTCTAGACCCAGTGAGTTGGCTCTTTTGTTGTTTCATCCCTTTCTGTTGCTTCTGTTTTGTTTTCTCAAAGTTAAATTTTTAATCTCCACTGAGAATTTTTTACTGCACTGAAAATGATGCCATACCGCTCCTTCAACCAGATTCTGTCTTTACAGTGTTTAAAGCAAATATTTTCTCGTTATACTTATTCATCTCTGAAGGGAAATTGAGTTTCAGTACAGCCCATCCAAGAAGACAAAACACACAGAAAGACAGTACACAGACATTATGCATGGGGTGGGACGTGGTGTCCGAGGCCTTGCTGCCATAAAAAGGTGCTACCCTTGCACAAGAGAAAAAAGATCACAATGGGTGAGGGGAGCAAAAAAAAACTGTAAAGTGTCTCAAGATTACTTGTGATGTCATTTGTGCTATAGACATAAACTAAAATAAAAAAAGGGAATTTCTGGTGGTTTACTTTCCAGTACTGGTAAAAAAAAAAAAAAAAGTAGTTACAGGTAAGAGTGTAGGTCTTGCTATTGACCGTGTTTATGTTCCTCTGTTTAGCGTATTTAGGATTTTATGCTGATATAAATTGTTTGCAGGAATTTCATTAATTTAGCATCACTTATTTTCATTGCAGCTGCCATGTACTTGTGGCATAGCTCATCCTGGCATGATGTCCACCAGCTACAGTGAGGTGGACGTCAACACCACAGGAAACTATGGCATGCCAGAGGAGAACGGAGTGAGAAGGGAACGAATGCTGGTAGAACTGGCCATGGAGACTGACCAGGTGACTGGCCATGTTGGCTCCAGGGCCTACAGCAACGTCTGGATCGACACACATGCCATAGACAAGTACTCCAGGGTCATCTTTCCTGGGTCATATATCCTCTTCAACATTATCTACTGGTCTATTTACTCCTAAACCTTAAATAGATGTGTGAAACATCTGCTGATTTAACTGATGCACCTGGGATAAATTGAAAGTGAACCATTTTTTGTACGTTTATATCAAAGATTTTCAAACATATGTGTTACACATAAAGACAAGCAGAAAGACGGACTGAAGGAAAGACAGCTTTGAAACTAAACCGGAATCCAGTAGAAAATGGATGATTGTATGTTAAACATTACATTT
>JAUZNJ010085997.1:2147-13269 GCA_034780135.1 Jordanella pulchra
ATTATGTATCTGTTTTAGAATAGTGTAAGACTGATAGCAGAGGAGAGAGGAAGAAGATGGGAACACTGATAGAAAGAAGACTGAATGAGAGCGGAGGAAAATAGGAACACTGATGGAAAGAACCGTTAAAGAGAAGGGAGATAAATCTACTTAAGGGAGTAAAGCAGAGAGCTGGCAGAGGTCAGAAGAGGGCTAGAAAGTAAAGGACCTCAGTAACCAGCCAGACACACCTGGATCAAACAGCTTATCCTTAATGAAAGACAGGGAGCAAAGGAGATGGCTGAGTGGACCTGTGTATAGAGTCCATTAGATTGAAATGAATCTGCTTCTTTGAAATGCACAGGCCCCTGATGCGTTCAGTTGTCAGTATTAAACATATTTCATCCTTTACCTGCAGGCTTTGATCTCTACTTGCTTTTGATTCATGTTAACCAAGATAAACCTAATTCCTATAGGTTTTGTGATGTGATGAACAGAGTAGGTATTTGTAGCACTTTTTTGAAGAGGTCTATTCCTGTGGCTTTCTGTCTACACAGAAAGCCACAAGAAAAGGCTAAATGTTGGAGAAATGTTTGGATTTACTTTCCTGCTTTTTTTCCTTTTCCTCATGTCTCTCGCCCCCTTAGGGGACAGCAGAGCTCTTAAGGCCCTACAAATTGGAAAGCCCTTGTAACCATCCTTGAACCCTCCACCCCCACCCCCTACCCCCCCAACCCAGAGACACACTAGCTTTCTATTAATAACACTATCAATTTATTTCTCTTATTAATCTTATGAATTATTAAAAGTGCGGGGAGGCACATTGCTGAATTTTAGACTTGATTTTTGTTGTTGAAATAATTGTTGATATTAATGAATATGTAGAAGTAAATGAAACCATGACTGTCTCAGTTTGCTAAGTTTAATCTTGATGAGGTGTCTTTCTTTTCATCTATAAACTGGAAATGTCCCCAGATTTGATTTCAGAAATCTGCCCAATTTATTTTCAATCCTCTCTGCCTTAGCCACTATTTATAAATTACCCATTACGTCATTTGCTTTTTGTAGGTCAGCTAAAAGTTGTTTTCATTGTAGAGTTGTTTCCCGCATGCTTTCTGTAACCCTTTTTCTAAAGCGTCACACATTCAGAAGCGTGAATGTGTGAATGAGGAGACAAACTTAGCTGTGACCAAATTTAAACTACACAGCAAATGTGTTGAGGAGAGTTTCAAAGAAATCACACCACACATTATTCTACAGGGAGTGCAAGACTGTTGGCAAATAAAAAAGAGTGACAATTCTATCATACCTCTGAATTAAAACAGAATTCAGAGCAATTTAGTTCACTGAAACATTTATTATTAATTGATTCATTGTTACAATCATTGTACAGTGCATTACTTAATGAAGCAAACAATATAAAGTTGATCTTTGTATGAGTTGACATTCTTAGAAAGCTGAGTGTGAAAACACCAAATACATCTAATATTCATTCTTTAAATAAAGTTTCTTAACATGAACACAGATAAAATAGATTATCCTCTGACTGTTATTTGTTAATATATGTGTAACATGTAAGTTCTGCATTTGTAAGTAAAACAAAACAACTAATTTTGCATATTTCCTGTCATAAGGTTTTTACTTTACAATAAATCTTGTCCTACTATCTTGATGTTAACGACTTATTTATGAAAACATTTTTTTTTGTTCTTAGCATATGAGTGTTGAAATTGTTTTAATATGGTGCTCATGGTGAAATAAAAGATGCCCTTTACAAAGAGCATCCTTCACTAAAATCAAGTGTTTCATGTGGCATATTGGAAGAGGGCTAAATCCATGTTGTAAAAACGAAATAAAAGGAGAAATGAGGCTTGTGAACGATTCCCAAAAATGAGGGTTCTGTGCAAAAATTCCCCAAAAGCAAAGAATAGACACGGGTCTAAAGGATTCCCCCATCCTAACAACTATATAGCATGACTTATCATTAGTGATAGCAAGAAGCCTGCACCAACTCATTTGGGTCCATCTTGAAATCACTGATCTTATTCTTTTTGGACTTTGGTTTGGGGGGTTTTCAGACTGAGTCATGGGATGCGTTCAACTGCATGTGTGTTTCATTCTATAGGCTATGTTTTGGGGTTTCCCAGAAATTATCACCATGCCTTGAGTGAAAAAACACAAAACACCGTCAAACTCAACAGTCTCTGCAATGGGAGGTTGGATGGCGTGCAGATGGAAACGTGTAAACAGGATGTTTATTTAGAGGCTGCTTTCTCTGTCGGGTGCCGCTGATGGCTGTGTGCATGCCTGTAGCAGAAAAGAACAAAAGTGAGTGATGAATAAATCTGCAACCTTTGAACTGATACAAGTGGAATCATACCTAGTGAGGTCTTCTATATCCACTAGCATAGCATCTTGTTCCACATGCAGCTCATCCCTCATTAGTAACAACTGCACCAGCTCCTCATTTAGATCTGCATCAAATTATCAACAAATGAACATGTCAGAAAGTCCCTACAGGGTGCTATATGAATTTCATTCTGTGTATTAATATGTTACCCACAAAAATACCAAAGCAGACTATAATATGTCTGCTTACAGATATCATCATCATCATTATTATTGCAGGTGACCACAACTGGAAGGTTGTGGAACTCCCATTTCTCTGTTGCTTTTGTTTGTTTCAAATCTTGTATACGTGGTTGTGTTGTGTGACCAACTCACTCTGGATTTGTGAGTGTAAGTCATTTGTTATGACTTGCAGCTGTCCCAGGCTCATGTCCCTCATGTCCCCACGCTTTAGGTTCCACTTTACCAACCCCTCACTGATGTGGGGCAGATGAGGGAGCTAAAAGACATGCATACAAGAGGTGTTGCAAGTCAAATAAGTACAATATTCTGTTTGTGAGAACTCATCAACTTTAAACGGTCGTGTGAATAAACCCCATTTATTAATGGTGAGACAAACTGCTTGCTTACCAGCTTGCTTACCAGTTTCAGGGGTTTTCTCTACTCTTACACACAGATCAGACAATTGGCTATTTACTGAAGCTCTGCAAGTCCTAAATGTCATCTTTGTTGTGTTTACTGTTAGAGAAGCCAATCCATTTTCACTTAATTTCCCCTTCTCATTTACTATAGATCTTTTATTGCCTTCAAAAGTGCATAAAAATAAATCTGATCTGTTTTCTTTGACTAACCAGGTCAGCGACAGGTGAACGTCTATGTAGCTGAATCTGCCTCTCCACTTCCACCTGCATGCGAGCCATTGGTCGAGCTAAAGCCAGTGCAACCCGGGCCTCTTCTTGTAGCCTTCGCTGCACCCGCCAAAACCCACTGCAGTCATCTAATGGATCAGAGTCCTCCTCTGCAGTGTCCCGGTCAGAGAGCGATGAACTCTGCTTGCTCTGTATGGGAAATTTAAGGGAATCATTAGAGGTACAACAGGCAGTGTTGTGGAACAGGACATGAGAAGTAGGCAACATGAGGGTCTCCAAAGGTGATTACCATCGGTGAGGGTGTGTCCAGGCTAGTCTCTGTCTCTGTCCTACTGTCCTCAGCATCACTGTCTTTATCACTGCTGCTGTCATTAACAAAACAGACCTGCAGGTTCACCCCACTTTGTAGCCTGAGGGGAAAAAGAAACGTTTTTTTTTTAGTCAACATGTATCTTAGAGATAGAGGGACAATGCATTATCTGTGGGGGTGTGGTGGGGGGCAAGCACTGCGCTGGTGGATTATTTATACAAAAGTGAGACACCCTGGAAAAAGCTCATGCTAAAAGGATTGGCATTATGAGAAAATAGGCAATATGAAAAGGTAAAATCTCATTATCTAAGTCTAAGAACTATCTAAGTTCTAAATGAAGTGGATATTTTTTCCTTATCCCATTATCCTATCCTAACTTGTTCAAAATAAAGCATAACATGTCCCCAAATTGAAACCAAAGCAGTTTAACGGAAGTGATAACAGCGTTATGCTGATTAGTGCTTGCACGGAAGCATGGTTTGAGTTATAATTTTAAAGTCAACATCTTGGCTAAAGCTGGCAAATAAGCTGGTATCAATCAACTGTACCAAAAAGGGAAAAAAGAACGTTTAAGATTTCAATTTTTTCTTTGAACACAAAACAAATATTAACAAAATTTAACAGGGAGTTTTTGATAAAGTACTGGTGGGAGTAATGGGCACAAAAATAGATTTACAATTAGGGCCTCAAACAACCTTGGTTAAGCTATGATGACCGGAAGGAAGAAGAAATGAAATTGAAAGTAGAAACTGAACCTAAAATGTAAAATAATGCAAAGTAAGTCCCTTTATAAAGTCCTCACCACAGCTTTTCCAAACAATAAATACACTATTCATTCAACTTCACAGCATAAAACCCCACCTACTGAAAAGAAATCACTCAGCAACCAGGATGAGAACAATTTAGAATAGATTTCACAAATGGGACGAAGTGGAGCTGGAATTTCCACCTAGAGCTAAACCCCATGATGATGCAGCTAAATGGGGGTCACATGAATGAAATACCACAATCCCAGTTTATTGGATTCATAAGGCCTCACTTCTTGTTTGCACTTCCTCAAATCAACACGAAGCAAATAGGGGCGTCCCGTGGTTTGAAGTTAGGTAAATAGGGTTTATGGAAAAGTTTAAGAGCTGTGAAGTTACAAGAGGTCACAGCTGCATTGACTAGATATGACGAAATAGTGTTTTTAAAGGTGTTTCTGTTTTTTTATTTGACCATAATGCAAACAACCCCCTCCACTACGTGCCTTTGTTATAATCCAAAACCTGTATCATACTTGTACACATATCAATTCTTATCATGTTTGTATGTAAATCCAACAAATGAGGCCGTGTTGTTGAGTGTTTGTTATAATGTGGTTTTCATGTCCTTAACAGCTGATGCTAAAAAAGGAAGCTGCACAGACATGAAGTCCACAGTAATTTTGATAAAAAATGAAAATCATAAAAATGTTTTTTAAAAAAATCTCACTTATTCTCTTTTCATTTGCAGTAATGCAAAGGCGTGAGAAAAGTCGTACAGATTGAATGCCACCATTTGCATGCTTTTTCTTTTGCAAAAATGTCAGAGGTTAACCACTACACTCTGTGGCTTATGCCAGCTCATCCCAAACTTCAAACTCTTTGTTCTGCTTCTATATGGGGGGGTGGGGGTGGAGCTATTTCATCCAATTCCTGTCTCCTTGGAATGAACCTAGTCTTACAGGAAGCCTTTTACTTTCATTCTCCCACTTAATACTTTTAGGTCAAGCTGACCACAACAATTTTAATACCCATTTTAATTCTAAATTAGGCAACACTTTCTGATACTCTTTATACACTTCTAAAGCACAGGGGCTGGATTTTTCTAAAGACATTTAAACCACTGATGTAATGAGATATTTTCACCTTTTTTGTGGAGGAGATATTAAGCATTTTAAACACACACCACTTTTTCAAAAATAGCTGAATTTTTCTGTTAAATTGGTAAAATAAATTATTACTAAATAATGCTCACTTTTGCTCTCTTTCAAAATATTAACCAACATTAAGGATAAAGCCCAGGTTGAAATCAATAAGTTAATCTGGCAGAATGATGGAAACATGTTCTGTTAAAAAACATTGAATTAGATTTAAAAAGCCAACAGTCGTTACTAGATAAGTTTGCTGTTGATGCTTTGCTGCATGTTAATGGAAAATTAGTGGAAGGAAAAAGTCTTCCAGAAAATGATTCACGTGAAACAAGGTAAATAACATCCTTGAGAGATTTGTGCATCAAAGCCAAGGAAACTGAGCTCCAGTGTGTATTTTCCATTCACACTCAAGTTTAAAGTCACCAGAATCCTCTATCTGGAATTCATTACAATATAGCTTTTCCTTAAGCTTACATGCTTTTTGACAATGACTTCATATTCCAGCAGTACTTGCCACCTCAACAAACTGTTAAAACAACCAATATTTGGGGATGCATTGATTCACTCTTTTTTTACCTCAGACCCTTGAATTATGACATCAACCGATCCCGATACAGTTCCAAAACCAGAGCTCTGTTTGTTTTTCATTTTTTTGCCAGACTGCTATAGACATGTGAATGTACACATGCATGTCCAAAATGGCAACTTGAGATTAGCATAAGGTCAGATAAGTTATTAAAAAAGTAAATCTTTTCAGTGGAACAAACTCCAGCCTGAAAACCAATAAGTAACTGTAAAGGTTTAAATTGATTGTTTTAATTAAATTAAATAAAGATGCCCAAAAGGGGCAATCTTAAGCTCTTTGTGAGATTTTTAATCTAACTTAACTTGACTGTAAAAATAGACTGAATACATCTGCACCTATGAATTGGTCCCATTTGTCACCAATACCTGATCTAGAAAATTCTTCTATTTCAACACTGATACAGTTATCAACATCGGTTTGGTGACAATGTTACGTACTTCTCAACATCTACCTCAACATCTCAGCAAAGCCAAAATTCAGAGATCTATGACACATTGCATTGCTGCAGTTATCAGAGTAATGCAAAATGCTACAAAGGTCAACCGCCCTGGTCGGGAATCAGTGGAGGACTAAGGCCTCTGCACATGGGTCAAACACTGTTTCCCTTTTTTATTTTTTACTTTTGCTCTTGGCTTAAGTCATCAAAATTATTGGTAACACATCCTTGGAATATCACTTAAAAATAGATATAGTAAATAATTATCACTTGGTAAATGACCTTTCTTTTTTCTTAATTCTTACATTAAATTTGACTTATGGAAGGATTTGATATCCCAAAGAAGGTCATTTAAAAACCTAGAACCTAGTACATTTCTATAATGATATGCTTTTTCTTTATTTTTGCCTAACTAAGCTCTTACTGGCTGTACTGTATGTTATCTACTGATAATGTATGGGTTGCACAAAAGAGCCAAACCAAAAATGTAAACATTTTATAGGCTGTTGTCATATACATTGAATGGGTAGATCACAACGAGGTCAGTAATATACATTTAAAATTGATGCACTTATTATGAGTGATATAAAAATGTCACAAGCATGCATAAATAAATGCATAAAACTGTACAAAATACTAAAGCCTCCACATCCTTGTTAGATTATTATTTTTTAAATGTCATTTTTAAATTGAAACAAGTGCAAGTTTTCGGTTTCATTAGAGCTAATGATAGATTTAAAACATACTCCGTTAGCTAATGACAGATCCAGAACAGCACTTCTGTTTGATTTAGAAACGTTACACTGATCAAACTCCAACCAAACACTGACTGCATCCTACCGTAAGCTTGGGGTGCTTTTGCTGCAGCTGGTATAGATGACAGGCTCGTCGTCATAGAAACTGCCAAGGGCAAGTTTCTGCCTGATTGACTCTCTCTCATTCCTCTGAGCCTACAGGAAAAAAAAGATACCCACATGAATTATAAAGGATATTAATAAAAGCAGGGCTCCTGTGCTGTCACTTCCACTAAGCTGGGCAGGGCATCAGCAGGGACTAATTTGATTGGTTACTACTACAAATGCTTTTGCTAAAAGTAGTTTTATGGACTATTGCAAGATTTGAAAATGAAAATGTTTATGTTTTTAAAAGAATATGCCTGAAAGGCATTTATCCAAAGATTTAAAACAAATAAACAAAATGTGCTTATCATGAATACATGTAAAAGGCATAGGCGTTATTTTATCTTTCGAGTTGCATCATGGTTTTCTTTTAAAATGTCAGTGAATTAAAAAAATAAATAAAATTAATCAAAAATATACAATTTTAAGAATATATGAAGGACATTTAAAAAACTGAAAACAATTCAAACATCTTTATTTGTAATTTTTTACATTTTTACTTTCACAATTTTTGTCCTTTTGAATTTAATTATTTTTAATCAATTCAGTTTTTTCAATTTCACTTTGTTTATCAATTCAACTTTATTGTAAATGACGTCTCTTACCTTCCTTTAAAACTTTACCTGTTTCATTGACATATGTTTCATATAAAAATAAAAACATATTTGAACAATGTATTTCTTATTATATTTTTTTACTTTCTGTTTTTTTTTTCAAATTAAAGCTAAATCCATAAATATATGATAAAAAAATCAAAACCACACAAGGCCCTGTTGGGGATTTAAACTCCCACTAGGTGGCTCTCTCTACCAGTTGTTGCTTTTTGTTCATTTGGCCATAAATGTGCGTTTCCTTCTCGAAACCTTAACCAAAGAGGAATAAGAAAAGAGCTTATCACGTTACAAACAGTAACATGTGCATTATTTTGTTGTACCTGTACAATGGCAATAAACCTTTTCCCCCTTTATTGCTTTTTGTTTTTCAGCTAAAGACCATCAGCTGATGCACGTGTCAACAAGTCCTACATGAATTCAATTTCAAGGTCTGCTAATGCAGACAAGGTTCTCTAGTAGGTCCCAAAGTTTTCCTATAAATCGGGTGACGATCTTGAACATTACTTCCTTACCCTTGTCCACAGCTTCCACTCACTGGCTTCACATAGCTTTCATAGACCTGTATACCATTCTGTCTCATTTTTTTTAGTGACGCACATTCAGATGAAGATGTGACGTCAAAGGATGAATCAGGTGAGATTTTTCACTCTCAGCGCACTTGTTCCCCCAAAATAGATGTCTAGATGCCCCCATTTCTTTACACAATCACAACATTTATCACCTCTGAGTATAATTTCATGAATGAACCTGTATTAGAACCTAGACACCACCAAGATCTAGAATGACTATCCACAATCTATTTCTACCCTTCAAGAATAAACAACTACAATTACTCCAATGATTTATGATCATCTAATCAAAATACGATTAGAGTTAAGTAGAACAGATACACAAACTGGAATTGCATGAAAGCATCCACTCCCTTTTCAGACATCCACTCATCCATTATGGCTGACATCTCCAGCTTCCCATTCATTACGCAGATACCTATCCCTCATACCTGTGAAGATCACACTTCCCTTTCAGAATCCCTAACCAACACAAACACAAATCCACACACCTGGTAAACGCGTTTCTCCTGGTGCACCATCCTACTAACGCATGGTACTAACACAGCCTTCCTGTCCTTCTCAATGCTGCAGTGGAGCTCTCATATACTGCAGGACCATGCAGGAGAGGAGAGTGAGAGAGGAGAGTGGAGGGAGGGGAGAGGCAGTGGAGAACGAAAGGAGGAGGAGGGGGATGAAAGTGTGGGAAGAGACGGAAGCCGTAGAGGAGACAGAAATGGTAGAGTGGGAAAGGGAGGGGAGAGTTAGAGCTGCCACGGCTTTCCTGATCTGTTATCTGTGCCTCCATCTTCCTCATTTGCTCTCAGCCTCCATATTTCCTTTACTGCAAAGAAAGGATGAAATACTACTGGTAAATCTGGCAGGAGAGATTCAATCCATAGATTTGTTGAGTGAGATCAATCTTTTGGATAATATTGTATTATTGGAAGGTAAACCATCAAATACTCCCTGATTCATATGATAAAGGTTCTGCAATAGATGAAAAGAATAAATAAAATGTCCTGTTATTGTGGGCATTTTTGTTTTCTATGTTTTCTTTTATGTACACAAATGTAAGCAGAAATCTATCGTAAAAGATTGGGAAGACCATAAAGCATCTGTTGAAAAAAAAAAATAGCAAAACACCCAGCTGTCAGGGTGCTGTGTCACAGTGAAGCAGTGGGCTGATAACATCCTGAATCATTCATCTGTCATACGTCTGCAACTAAAAATACCCAACATACAGCAGGGGATTCTCTGAAGGGAACTATATTGAGCTGTTTACGTTTATTTTACGTATATTTCTCTGAAGTTGTAGCCCAGATAACATAGATGGCCACTCACGGAGATGCTGGACAGCCTGGTACGTCTCCCACTGTTACTGTTTTCAGCTTGTGGGGCAAAGATGTCCTGGACTTCAGCGGCCCAGCTGCAGCTCTCAATCATGCAGCCGCCTCGGTGGTGTCGTGTAGTCCTGCTGCCGTCACTGTCCTCCCACAAGTGGCCTATTGTGGCCCCACTAAACATTACTAACTCGTACAAAACCACATATTATTCTGTGAGGGCAGGCTGTCCAAAAAATAAATGAGTTAAAGGTGCAGTTTAAGCAGTACTATAAATATAACTTTAAATTCCAATTTCCCTTTTAGAAAGCTGAATTATGTATAACAACTTAAAAAAATGTCTGCATAAAAATGATGCATTAAGATTCATTGTTCTTATAGAGCTAAACACTGACTATGGAGAATCAGAGATGTGCTCTATTTTCAGAGAGTATGCAGTATTCTTCACAGTCACATGGAGCCCAGTTTCAGTGATGTGTAAATATTTCTCGTTCACATGCAGCATCAGAGGCTGCCCAAGGGAGAGAACACCATCTAGAATGTTATAAAAAGAGACAGAATGGGGTGTACACAGGCATATATGTTTTGTAATAAAATCCAGACACTGATACTGCTGTGCAAAAGAAAATGCACAACATATTGCAAAATTGCTCATTATCCATAAATTTAGAAATACTTGAAAATTTCATTTCTGGGTTAAATTTGAAAACATATAGTTCAGCTGGTAAATTAGATACGGGTTCCAGTTTATTAAAACTAAGCCACAGTTGCTCAAATATGAAAATTGTATACGACGATTGGAATAGATATGGTTTACCCAATCATGAAAGGGAGTGACTTTGTTTCCAAGCGGTTATTTGAGCAAAGAGCATTCTACCGAAGTATATATCTGGAAAGCTCAGGAAAGGGAAAGTGTTAGGTGAAAAAGAAAAAAAAAATAATCAGGAACTGCAGACAGTAGTGAAGCAAATTCAAGAGTTTTTGGGGATTTGTGGGTAAGGATGGTTAGAATTTCAAAAGTCATTATGCAAACATTTAATTTGGAGAAAGCAAATAGAAGTGTCATACCCTGGATGAGGAAAAAAGGAAAATAGTTTAAAGTACAATTTTAGTAATTTTACATTTTGGATGTCATTTTCCCCAATTATGGAGGAAATTTAGGGAGAATCAATGTGCGAGAAAAAAAAAAAAAGTCAATGCTTTAGATTGAAATGTGTTTAATAGAAAGGGATTTCAGTGCTGCAATGTCACAACCATTTACTAGAGGGCGCTGTGTTCATTCTTAAGCAGAGTTT
>JAUZNJ010086008.1:1835-26550 GCA_034780135.1 Jordanella pulchra
ATTCTGATATTATAAAAAAAAAAACTTTAATAATCTGCCAAAACATAGGCCGGCTGTTGCGTCAGTCTACCTACTCTGGGCTGCCATGTTTTCCTCCAAAACGCATTCATCTCTGGGACAGAGAAAACGATGTCTGGAGATTCAACACTCATTTACTCTGATGTATTTTAGTTTGGACAGATGAGCATAAGGCCTTCAAGTGTCTGGAAAATATACAAAAAATAAGTGAGACAGACTTTTGATTCCCATAAGTCTGTTCTTTATATCTTGAGCCACTTTTTTCAGAATTGTTACATCAAAAAGCTTTGGCTTTAAAGGCTCCGGCCTAAATAAATCCAGACTCTTGTGTTTCCTAAAATATTTAAGATCGAACCTATTTGGTCACAAAATCATAAAATTGTCTTCTGGGATTTTATAAATCATTTAAAATCATAGAAATTTGAATTTACGTGAACTTCTGAATTTGAATAGAAAATAATAAAAACAATCCTTTAATATTCTGATATGTAGGAAGTTAAAGTAATTATAATCATTCGTACTTAGCTGCTTAAAAAAGGAACTTGTATTGACAATTTAAGTGTTGAACAATGTTTTCATGCAGTGATTTTAAATAGCTGGTCTCAGCTGTACATTTAGAGTTGTTGCTGTTTGAGCTTGATGCGTTTCATTTCAACTTTATTTATACAGGCTGTCTCATAGCGTTCAAGATCTCCTTTACAAGAGAGACCTGTTTCACACAGATGTGTGTTTATTTCTCGTTCCCCTCTCAGATATCTGTTCGAGTTAAATGGACCAGAGTCCAGTGACCAGTGCAACCAATGGCTTGAGTGGGAAGCCACTGTTCTTCAGGTAAATGTATTCTTTTGCTTAAAGTCTTTTTTGTTGTTTTTTTAATACAACGTGACGATAAACTGAATAAATCCGCCTTTGTTATATTTTCCTTTCCCAGCCTGTACTGCTACGGGCTCTTCACATGGCTGTGCTTCAGGGGAAAGGATCAGAGGTGTCCAAGGTCATTCAAAGTCCCCTAAATATCTTGGATCAAAGCCTTGGAAAGGGAAGCATGCCATATTTAACTGGGGTACGGTAAAAAGCATATAATCTGATGATGACAATGAAAAACCTCCACACCTTCCTAAAAACAACACAAAAAAAAACCCAGTAGTCGGTCTCAGAGTTAGGTTTCAAAAACAGAATCGTTTATCTCAGATGCTGAACAGAATTCAACAGGAGATTGTTCTGTTACCATCAGGATTTGTTACTCTGCACTATCTGTTACTTTTTCTGCTACTCCTAATTTTTTGTGTGATTTATTTTTTAGGCTATTTCTGTATCTTTTGTCTGTGTTGTACCAGGCTGCTGCTATATTGAGATCAGATTTCACATTGATAGTTAATCTGTTGTTTTTTTAGCACACTCCCACACAGCGCTTTAATTTTTTTTATGTATTTAATGGTGGAGTGGATAATGGTAACACACTGTTACAAAGATGGGATGTGATATTAGTGACATTATATGACATGATGATTAAAGAATAATTAAAAAAAACAATTTTCCAAATGTTTGTAAGGTTATCCTTAGTTTGCATTGTTTTGAAGCAGCTTAGACCTTAAGATGATGCCACTTCCAAGTCAGGTGTTTTCTTTGGAAGTTGTGGTGCAACAACTAGTAGCAAAAAGACTACCCCCCATTTTATGGGTTTAGAAACAAAATGTACATATTGTTTTTAATGCATAAAATGGAGAGAAAGGTATTGTAAATATTGAAAGAAACATATTCTGTCATAGACTTTGCTCAACACTTTACCTGCACCTTTACAGTCAGAACTGTAGCTTGAGGGGACATTCCAGTTGTTTTCCCAACCTGGAAAGTCTCACCTCTTTGTACTTGGAGAAGGCAGCATTAATATCCAGACTGCTGGTAGGGGGATTAGCAAATTCCTATCAATGCCTGCCCTGGGGCTACACTGCTGTTAAAGCTGTCACAGATCACCTACCTGCAGAATGTAGTTATATTGTTTAAACATTTTGGTTTAAATTTATGGAAGTGTGTGTTTTTTATTGTGTGTGGTTTTTTTTTTGACAGCTGAGCTTTATCAGACCGTCCAGCTGCACTGTGTTGTCTGAGCTGCCTGTAGGACTCTTGGCTATATTAAGGCTGAAAGGAACATTGATATAATTTAATAAACAATAAAAAAATCTTTAGAATGTCTACTTGACAAACTGCGTTATCCTTTTGAACCTCCTATATCCTTAATTTATTTATCCGACTGGTTATAAAGCTATCTTGTCAAACGAATGAGAATTTATTTTGTTAATATCAGTTATTGGTATATAAAGTGACAGTTGTTACCACATCTTTAATACTATGATGGCCTTATATTGTGCTTCACACTATCGAATGAAAATATTAATCAATATAGTTTTTTGTTATTTCTTGAATTGTGTTAATTAAGCTTTGCTGTGTTACAGAAAGCCGTATCAGTTGCTGATATCGTTTTATGGGGTGCACTACACCCCGTTTTATCTGACTCCTCTCTGGCATTGAGTAAGTTCACCTTGTTTTTTTATTAAACAATTACTTTCTGTCCTTAATTTTTATTTTACTGTCCTATCCTTAATATTATTTCCTCTCCTTTTGTTCTGCTCTCTCCATTTCAGGTGATCATAAGTCTGTGAAGGCCTGGTTTGACCGCGTCGCTGCCATGAGTGGTTGTCAGTCCGCAGCTCAGAAAGTGCTGCAGGGAAAAGGCCTGGAGGCCACGAAGAGCTACCTGCAGAGGCAGCCAGCACCTCAGAGCAGAGACACACAGCCATGCAACAGCAGCCCTGCTGAGGTATCTGCAAGATCATCACTTTGGCTTTTACAAACTTTAGGTGTCTCTACTGAAAAGTAGAGATTTGAATACACTTCCTGGCTTACAGTAGTTGCACCTGTAAGTATGCCCAAAGCAATATCTAACTGTGGGGTTACAAAATTTCTTTCTCCACCCTCTTAAGATTTAAATGTACTGTTAAAATTAAACCGCTTTACAACATTTACATGCAGGAGAGGCTTTAGGCTTGGTGTGTAGCGTTTCTACCCATGTGAGTGAAGGTTTTTTTATTAAAAAAGCTCAAAGGCCTGACTTCAGTCTGCTTCAAATTAAACAGTTTTTTATTCAAAGTCAGTCCTTCCCTACTATAATAAAACGTTGATTCATTTTTGTGTACATCATATTTAAGATAAAGCAATTATAGTAATATTAAACTTGTTTTACTTCTGTTTTTGGCTTAGAGTGAGGAAAGTGAGCGATTTGTTTCAAAGGAGGAGATGGAAGCAGCAGCTCTGACCTGGAGGAAGGATTTAAGCGCCTGCTCTCAGGCAACAGAACAGCAACATCCAATGTGAGTGATGTAAGCTCAATACTGAATGTTTTCTGCTGGTGGCGTTGTTTCCAGCTGGTTCATTTCCCATAGGAGAGGATGACGTAAAGCTAAAAAAAACCCAACATTTTTATTTTTTTTTTTTTTTTTTTTTTTAATGTTCCTGTTTTTTGTCCCCAAACAGCATGCCAAAAGAGGGCATGAGAAACGTCCTCATCACCAGCGCCTTGCCATATGTCAACAATGTTCCCCACCTGGGTAACATCATTGGCTGTGTCCTCAGTGCAGATGTCTTCTCCAGGTAGGAATTTAAATACCCTTTTTTTCCCTCTCCTTTACCTATTCTTTCTCACCGCTAACCGGTCCTTCATCTCTCCCAGGTATGGGCGCCTGCGGGGGTGGAATGTGTTGTTTGTCTGTGGCACAGATGAGTATGGGACAGCTACCGAGAACAAGGCCAGAGAGGAGGGACTGACGCCCAAGCAGATTTGTGACAAGTACCACGCCGTTCACTCCAGCATCTACAGATGGTTCCAGATTGACTTTGATTTCTTTGGGAGAACCACCACAGAGAAGCAGACAGAGTAAGTTCCTCTGGCTCTTAAAAGTGTAAAAATATAATCCTGCTCACGGACAAAACTTGGAAATTCCTTCCAAGGTGGTTGGAGCCAAGAGACCCTGACGGGCAGGGCTGAGTGTGGGGATGTGTGGTGGGGTTTTAGCGTGACGGTTAGCCTAGCCTTACTGAAGCATGCAGAGTAAGTAGAGGGACACTGGGCGTCATACAGCAGGCAGATCTTTAGAGGCGGACGATTTTTTTACTCCCCTAGACTCTGAAGGTTCAGCTTTTAAGAGTTAAGCTTTTAAGGCCATTAAGGTAAAAGAGAAAAAGTATTAATGAGGAAAAACATTAATTAACATGAAACCTAACAGCAATAAAACCTTAATTTGGTATTCTTATCCTGACCTTATTTGATTTTTAAACTGGAGTGGAAGGATCAGCATACTTCTAGTTATTATAAGATTACATAACATAAATAGGATTATTGTTACGTTATGCATAGTGGTGCAAAAGTTTATCCCTCTTAACCAAAAATTTCATTTGATTCTTTTAGCTTTTGCAACATATGAAGGTTCTAGGTTTATTTTAAAGTAACAGTAAGTAAGAACTTTACTGTAGAATTAACCAAAATTATTCTCGTTTATCACCCAGAATGGAAATAACAACTAATCTGTACCATAAGTGGAAAGTCTTCCCACGTGTTTTCTCAGTTAAAAAAGGCATGCCTTTTCCCCTTATAGTTTTACAAAATGTTCTCCTTTCATTTGTTTCACATCTTAAAAACAATTGTATACCTGTCGCAAATAAAAAAAGTATGAGAAAACATTTCCTAAGCGGCAGGTTTTAACCAATGTGTTTTTTTTTTTCCAGTTTTTATAAATGCTAAACCTTTAGAAAAGATTTTATACATTGGGAAATTTTTCTTACATATTTGACACTTTATAATTGATAGATAATTGAATTGCATGTGAAGGTATTTCATCAAAGCATCCAAAGAAGTATAAATAAAGTGTAACATTCAGATGTTTTTGCATGTAATTTTGCACACATAAAATGTATTTATCTCCAAGAACAATGCCATTATAGCTTTACAAGTTATGGATCTATAAAGAGATATTATATGTAGAAAGAAAATTACTAGGATAAATCTGTTTAAGAAGATAGGGTTTTCCTTTTATTATAATCCACTGATATTTTGAAATATTTAAATATAAGAAGGGGAATGGCATCCATATATGAGGCACTTTGCTCCAGAAAAGCTTACACCTAAATCCAAGTGCTGTTACCCCTAAAATGCTAACAATCAAAGGTCTTATTTTGAAGCCCTTGCTTTGATATAAAGCAACTTAAAAAGGCATTAAACATTAAGCTCCAGCATCTTGTTTTTTTTTTTTTTAAGAGATAAAAACAGCCCTTAAGATGAAAGACTTGACTTGTTTCAGGAGAAGTGCTGGAGGCTTAGCTTTTAGATTTACCAGCCCACAACCAGACCATTGCTTCCATTTGACTTTGTTTTGTATTTTTTTGGTTATTCCCGCCTGTCAATAACTAGAACTTTCCTTTTTTGATCTTCGCCTGAATGGACGACTGTATTTCTTTTTCCTTCTTATTATTAAGAATAAGTCTATTCTAAAACAAATGTTATGTGTTCAGTAGTGAATGTTGTCCTGGAGTTTAATGCATCTTTACCTTTTCAAATAAAAGGGAGTAACATGTCTCTTCCCACATCACTGCCAATGTTTAAGATGTCTTCTAACTAGGTTGTTTCTTTTATTCCAGAATCGCTCAGGATATTTTCTGGCGACTCCAGAAGAATGGATTCCTGGTAGAAGACACGGTGGAGCAGCTTCGCTGTGAAAACTGTCAGCGGTTCCTGGCTGACCGCTTCGTAGAAGGTACATGTCCCCACTGCAGTTATCCAGAGGCTCGAGGGGATCAGTGTGACAAGTGTGGGCGGCTCATCAACGCCGTGGAGCTCAGGGTGAGTTCGTGTTACTGTGATGATTCTCAAAGGTTCAGTCAAAAATGACCTTTTAAACAAAAATAAGCAAAAAAAAATAATACAGCAACAGAATCTTTTTGGAACCCTTTCAGCTCTGGTCTTTTTCTTGCTCATTACAACCTGAAAAGGCTCTAAAGTTCTGTCTACATCTTTTACTTTTGCTACTTGACAACAACCAATCAAAGAGAGACTCTGCTGTGTGTTGGTGTCCTGGTAGCAAATGCAGGCACCGATGCGAGTTGGCAGGTTGTCAAACTGGCCTTGGGTGAGATGAAAATTGCTCTGGAAGCAACCCGCTTTAGCACGCAGCTCTTGGAGTAGGTGGTGAGACTCTGAACTGAACGAAACTGAAGTTTCTGGTTTAGTTCATTTATTTCACTGAATAAAACACAAACCCATTCATGCAACAACCAAAATCATTATTAAAAGAGAGCAGAAATAAGTAAAACAATACAATATCTGCGCCCATGTATATTAAAGTCATTAAATAAAAATACAATGTGAAGGCCTTGGATATATCGGGTTTTTTTGGACAGTGTGTTCTACTAAGCCCATAGAATGAGCCAATAAGCGACCAGGTTTGTGAGCTACATAAACACCACCATGCAGGTCCACACCTGCTGTGGGGGGGCGACTTTTGAGTTGTCCAGCTCTGAGTTGACTCAGCTTTTGTCAACAAGTCGACGTTTTGATGAATGAAGTAATTTTTATGTGACTTTTGTGAGTAAATTATATTTCTTCTTGTTAGTAAATCCTTTAATTTTACTGTAAGCTTGATCATTGGAAGTTATTTAAATCTCTGCTGCATTTCTTTTTAAGTAATTACTTTTTTCTTACAACTAATAAATTAGGAATCTGAGGGATAATCTGGTTTTGCCTCACTAAGTAAATAAGTTATCAGCTGCAGTGTGCTGTTGCATTTATTGCCGTTTTACATTCATATTGTTTTTTGGTCCATAAATAATCCTCAATTTGGAAGAAATAATCATAGGTCTACAATTCAGTAAATAGTAAATATTATTGATTTTGTTCCAGGAACCTCAGTGTAAAGTCTGCAAGCAGACTCCAGTCATCCGCTCTTCCAAACATCTCTTCTTGGACCTGCCAAAGGTAATGTTTTCCTTTTGCTTTACATTGTTCCCTTTTGTCTGTTCTGTAGCTCAGCTGCATTTTTTTTAGATTCCATCAAGTAGGTTTCAACAAGTAATCCAGTATAATATGTTACTAAACAATTTTAATTTTGCTTTGAACACATTACAAAGACTATTTTGCATTTTCAAAAGCTGTACTATAGAGTTTTTATTTTCTTTAAGCCCATTTTCTTATTTTTTTTTATGCAGCTTGAGTCTCAGCTGGAGCAGTGGTTAGAGAAATCAACCAGCTCAGGAGACTGGACAGCAAACGCCAAACAGATAACTCGCTCCTGGCTAAGAGATGGACTCAAGCCTCGCTGCATCACCAGGGACTTGCAGTGGGGAACACCAGTACCTCACCCCGACTTTAAAGAGAAGGTTTGCTTTGATTACGTTCAGTTAAATACGCAAACAAAGCTCAGTGTGCGGATGGCAAGAAAAGCAGAGTCTCTTTTACTGTTACTGTATTGATATATAGTCGGTTTTCACTAAATTGTGTTTTTATGTATTTTTTTTAGAAATAAAAAAAATCTAAGCGAGATTAATTCCTTCTGCTATGATTTAATCTTTGAAGCAATTTGGTCTAAACTATGACTTTGCAAAGGATGCTGTGGAGTTTGAAATTGCATCAGCTAGTCGGGAAGTATTCAGCTCTCAGCTAGATGACTTCACCCAGTGGTGAATAAATATGTACGTGGTCCTGCTGAGAGATGTTTCTTCTGAGAAAAGAGATCTGAAATATTTTCACATACAAAGGTTTTAATAAATTACCTTTAAATTCAGATTAATCTGGGTCTTCAGATTAATCAAAATGACCAAAAGATTAGTTCCCCGAATTAAAAATGATATCCAGAATAGATTTCTTGACCCTAACGAATGTATGGCCTTGTTCTTCTTTAGGTGTTCTATGTTTGGTTCGACGCCCCCATTGGCTACCTGTCCATCACTGCCAACTACACCAACGAATGGGAAAAGTGGTGGAAAAATCCACATCAGGTACCAGGCTCTACTGAGCCATACGAAGGTCTCATACACAATCTTGACACAGATATTCGTCCTCGTTTCCACCCAGAATAGACCCAGTTGTATTTTGCATTCCCCCATGTGGGCCTTTTTTTTTTTTTTTTTTTGTCCCCTTCTGTGGGACATGGAGTTATTTTTCACAACCACCCAAACCCTGAGATTTACCAGATATCAAGGTCATTTGTATACAGAAGAATCCCAATCACCTAAAAGCACTTGGTTTGTGAAATCAATGTGCTGGATGATGCATAAAAAAACCTCCACTTGTCAGGAGTATTAACATCTACAGTCTATTGGAGGTTTTATTTTTATCTTATTCGTGAAGCTGCCCTCTGATTCACATTAACACGCAGAATGATCTGCAGAGTTCAGTTTAATATATAAAGCTCACGACTCACCTGTCTTCCTCACACATGAACCAACAAATGTGTGAATTAGAGAAAGTGACATGTTGATGTACCAGTAGACTGAACTTACCCATACTGTGACATGCTGTCCCTCTTAAGCCTCTGTGATTCATCTCATCCCTCTTCATGTAAAACCCTGGGATTGAGGCTGTAGTATGAGAGTGTGTTGCCCTGTAGGTGCAGGGGGGGTAGATAAGTCCTCTTTGAACTGGATGATCTCATGGTGATCTAATATGATGTCATCCTTAAGATGCAGTGTTGTCTCTACCACCAGGTGGAGCTGTATAACTTCATGGCAAAGGACAATGTGCCGTTCCACAGTGTGGTGTTTCCCTGCTCCCTACTGGGAGCCCAGGACAACTACACTCTGGTCAGCCATCTAGTTGCCACTGGTGAGCACTTTCCACCTCTAATCAGGTTCAACCACTCATTTATTCATTTTATTTATGCAAATGCATAGGTGACTTCACCCTCCTGCTTTAATTCCTCAGAATATCTTAATTACGAGGACACAAAGTTCTCCAAAAGCAGAGGTATTGGCGTGTTTGGTGACATGGCAAAGGACACGGGCATCCCCTCAGATGTGTGGCGGTTCTACCTGCTGTACGTCCGTCCAGAAGGACAAGATTCTGCTTTTTCTTGGGCTGATATGGCTTTGAAGAACAACTCTGAGCTGCTCAACAATCTGGGAAACTTCATCAACAGGTAACAGCGACAACTTTTAACCACAATCTGTTTGACACTAAAAACAGAGCAAACTTTTAGAGAATCGTAAAACTAGTTCATCTAGAAATCCTTTTTTGCACTTTTTTATATAGGTCAAGTTATGTGTTTATATATTTGACGGAACACAACAAAGTGTGTACCTTTTTCTGGGTTTTTTTTTTTGTTTTTTATTGAATTATAGACACAAATGTCCTGATCGTTATATGGTCCAAACACAAAGTAATGTTACTTCAATTAAAAAGTTGCATTGAACAAAAAAATCTTCACCTCTATCAAAAAAAAACACATTTTCAATCAAAGAAAAAAGATTAACCATTTAGAAGCTAAAAGACAAAAAATAAAATTAAGCTTATCTAAGATGGGAGGGTTTAGCTCAAAGCTTTCATGTTCCTTTCTCCAGTGACTGGCTACACCCTGCATAGGTCGCCAGTTCGTTACCTGGCAACAGAGCGACGTGCAGGACAGACCACCCTGCCTGCACACATTCATACTGGTTATTTAGAGAGACAAGTGAACTTGATGGTTGTTTTTGGACTGAGAGGCAGCCAGAGGACAGGGAGACAGGGAGAAATGCAGGCTGAGATTTATAAACCAGGACCTTTGCACTGCTAAGCCACAGTACCAAGTGCACCACTTTCCAGCCCACTTACAGTTCTAATAACATAAGTTGCAGGTTGTGGTTGTTGTTGGTTGTGATATGTGCAAAGCTTTGATGTGTTATGCAAAGCTCTTTTTTTCCACTTTTGTAGTTTTACTTCACTGCTTAGAGGAAAACTGGGGCAATGCATGTCGAGTTTCTCACTCTCCTTATAAGGGTTTCACTCAAAGTAAACATGCAGCAATACTGTCATCAAGTCCAATTAACAACTTGTGTTGTACTCTTTGGAAAAAGTCTGTTACATCAGTCACTATTACAAGACGTGCACTCCAGTTTTCTAAATTTATTTTGGATGGCGTAATTTAGCCCTAATTGCATCGCCTCAAATGTTTTTTAAAAGATCAGTGTTAAATCCTACTTCAAAGATATTTCTCAGCAGCATTTTTTTTTTCCAGAGTACCTTGATCTTCAAAATTAGTCTCGGGCAGCAACGTTGATGTCTAATTGGTTGAAAAATATCTTGTAGATTGCGTGCTGCCTTAGGTGGAACAAGTTCTGCTAATTCAGAAAAGAATTTCTGACCTTTCCTGATCCAATCCATGAGTCACTACATCGTTTTGTACAGTTCAGATTGATGAAGTAATCAGGGCTGCAATTTGATTGGTTTTAGAGGTTTTTAGGGCACAGTCTGGCAAATAATTGGAGAAATACAGGATGCATTCTAGAGTTATAGTTAAAACCATAGTGTGTAGGTTGACAGTTTAAATAAATACATTGAAAAAGAATTTTATTTGGAATCAAAACCACAGTTTACTGAAACTGCAGAGCCCTTGTTTTTGGCCTAAAAGGCCAGTTTAGATCTGTTAAATATTAAACGCAGTGTTGCATCAGACCAAAAAAAAAGAAAAAAACTACACATGAAACTTGTTAAAAAAAATGCTTTAGATGTGACTTGATTCAAACTGTATCCTAAATAACTGTACAGCAAGGCAGTGTGGTAGAAATGACAGCTAAATGTATAATTTATACACAGCAAGTCAAGCAGCATGTCCTTCACTGGTTTCACCCTTAACACCTCCTTTCTTCTCAAGGATTTTCTATTAATTTTCCATCTCCACTCTGGCCCTTTTCTTTTTTTCACTCTAATGTATTAGTATGTTCTGAACAGACTTCTTGTCTCTTGCAGGGCTGGTATGTTTGTAACCAAGTTCTTTGGAGGATGTGTGCCTGAAATGGAGCTACAGGAGGAAGACAAGAGGCTCCTGGCTGTGGTGGGCTGGGAGCTGCAGCAGTACATCCAGCTGATGGACAAAGTCAAGTAAGATGTTTGGGGAAAAAACGTTTTAAAACACAGAGTTAATGCAGGTATTCACTCTTTGAACTTTCTCCAGGATCCGCGATGCCCTAAAACACATCCTGAACATTTCTCGCCATGGTAACCAATACATTCAAGTCAATGAGCCTTGGAAGAAAATAAAGGGAGAAGAGTCAGAAAGGTGAGATTGAAAGGACTTTTTATAAATTTTTTTTTTAATTATGTTTTTTTATCGAGTACATTAAGTGACTTCAAACAGTCTACACATCCCTTTTAATAATAAAGGGTTTTGAGGCCTAAAGCAATGAGCTAATCATTTCTTTCTGACTTCAATGTAACAAGTCTCTTTTATAGATCAACAAAAAAAACATAGAAATGTCTTATGTATGTGCAAGAAATAAAAAACTGTCATTTAAAAAAATATATGTGATTCCATTTATATGACAATAAGTGTTGACGATAACGCCACCAAAGTTTTTATTTGCCTAATGTTATTAAAATGAATTGTCAACAAAAAGTAGTAGTTTTGTTCCTTCAAACCATCAGACTTTATGTATATGTGTGGATATATCCATATAACAGCAGATTTTCTGTCATATTAAACATAATTAGTAAGTGTTGGGGGTTTCTGCAACATCTTTGTTGTTTCTGCTGGCCTCTTGGCAGACAGACCCACCTTTCCCTCTGTTGGCTTTACTTGGATATCAGAAAAAGATGTTATTGCCCCTATGGTCACTAAAGGTATGAATCATTAGGTTAAAGCAGTTCTAAAACTGCAGCTAATAAACCCAAGTGTTACTCTATAGAGACCAGAATTTAAAAAAGGTTTAATAATCCTAAGGCTTTCATATCCTTCTCTTTCATCTTTAATGAGTTATAATTGAATGATTTTAATTACTTTATTTAAATGATGTAATGTGTTTCTGTTTTAATTCTTTTTTTAATCATCATGAAATGATTTCTATTTGGCTTGCCTATGTTCAGAATCTCCCACTGTAACTCAGCCTTTCTTCACATTCCCGCTGTGTGTGATTAGCTGTTGTGAATGGTTTATTCCTTTCAGGCGGCGCGCCGGAACCGTGACGGGTGTTTCTGTGAACATCTCCTGCTTGCTGTCGGTGATGCTCCTGCCTTACATGCCAGCGGTCAGCCAGACTATCAGGGATCAGCTCAACGCTCCTCAGTCTTGCATCAATACCATGCTGCGAGGCCCCGGCGCCTTTTTGTGTGCCCTGAGAGCGGGTCACCGCATTGGCACGGTGAGTGTGACCTTGACGAATGCAAAAAAAAACACAAGTGCTACCTGTGCAGACACAAAAACCTTCTGTTCCGTCGAAGCAGGGTGATACAATGAGAACGCAACAGTCTGTCATGATTTCAGGACTGTTGAGAGCATTGCAGATTCTTGAACACACACACGCACACACACACAAACTTTTGAATAATGGGTTAGACAGTGTGAGGAGGCCTCCAACTTCCAGCAAACAGCACATTTCTCTCAGGCCATTTGAGAGACAAGATCCCACTAATTGTGGTATCTTGTCTGAGCAGCCTGCGCATGCTTCATTCAGGCTCTAAGGCTGGCATGTCTGGTGAGAAATGAGTAACAGAAGGACAAGAGCATAAAAAGCTTGTGTAGACACTCCTTTAATGTGCTGCAGTGTTTCATTAAGTATGACTTAAAACTTAAAAAAAAAATTAAAAATCTCTCTGGAAAGTATTTACTTTCTTGCGTAATCCACTTTATTCAAAGATGAGCTGTTTTAGCCTTGGGCTCAATGATTTTTTTTTTTTTTTTTTATTCTCCATTTAAATTCCTGCATATGTATCTGTTTTAATGTTCTTCTCTCACTACCTTCCCTGGTTCCCAATCTGTTTCATTCCCAGGTCAGTCCTTTATTCCAGAAACTGGAGGCGGATCAGATCGAAGCTTTGAAGAAGAGGTTTGGTGGACAGCAGGTAATTTGATGTTCATGATGCCTAATGGTCCGCGCATGAGCTTAGTGTATTTATCTGTTGATTTAGATTCATTATCATTTATTAAAATAAAAATATAAAACGTGTTGCTGTTCTCCGGCTGTCATCATGGATTAGAATTTACTAATAATTGGAGTGGCATTTTATTTTATTTTTTTTAAAGATGGGGAGCAAATGTGTCTAAAATGTATAAATTATGTATGGTTCATCCATCATATAGATAAAAATAATCCTTGTAATCCTTGCCTCCAGCCAGAAGATGAACCATCTAATAAGAAGGTATTGAGTGGCGTTTGTTTGTGAGGAGTGGGTCCACACTGGTGCTGCTTGTCATTTTAGATTAGTGAATGCCATTAACACTAGCAGTTAATTTAATGTTTTGAAATATAGAATATTTTACTAATCTTGGTTTGATTTGACATTTGCCAGTTTACAACTCACAGAATCTCACAAACGTGTTTGTGTTTTGCACAAAATCAGCCGAAATAACCACTAAAACACCTGCCTCGCGTCTTCGTCTGTTTCCACCTTCAGATCACTGCCAGCAGTCAGCAGCCCGCTGTTGTTCCCGCTCCTGCCGCCGTTACTGAAGTGAAGGCGGCCGTTGGATCGGACCCAGAGAAGGCTAAGCAGCTTGCAAAAGCTGTAGCTGAACAGGTTAGATTGCTAGCATGCAGCTAAAACTTACTGAACTATGGAAGACTAGGGTTGAAAAAGGGTTCGTTGTTTTTTAATAATCCTTTTTCTGTTGTTGTTTTCCTATCTTTATTAAAAAGAGTTCTACTATTGTTCAATATGTATGACGCAAATTCAACACGGCGACATTTATTGGCCTTTCTGTTTAGAACCATCACCTTTTTTTCCCTAAATGCGCTTACAAACGTTTTGCTATTTTTTTTTTTTTCCAAAACGATCTTCTTGGTTTGAGATTTAAAAGTATTTTCTAAACCATTTTTTTTAATTGAAGGCATTTATTTTTTTCTAACGAAAATGACGTTTTTATTTATTACAGGGCGACAAGGTACGAGCCCTCAAATCCCAAAAAGCAGAGAAGGATGTAATCGCAGCAGAGGTTTCCAAACTTTTAGATCTGAAGAAACAACTGGCTATTGCTGAAGGGAAGAACCCTGAACCCGCACCTCAAAAAGGCAAGAAGAAGTGAGAAAAGAAAGAAAAACGAAGGTTAGTCAGTTGAAGGGAAGCAAGGAAGGGAGAATGGAAACAAGATGTACAGATGAGGGTATTAGCTTAAGGCAAAGCCGTAACAGGATCTAAGACAATGTGGTGTTGGCACCGAGGACTAATGAAATGCTGGATTGGCCGACGGGGAAATGAAAATGCACAAAGAGACAGTCAAATGAATACAGATACAGAAAGGAAGGATTTCTCCAAATCCCGACACCAAAAGAAACTGATTTTATACTCTCCCTGTGTTTCAGTCAGCATATGATATTAGCATTTGGAGGGTGCGTTTGTATGTCTTAAGATGGTTTTTATATCCTCTGGGAAAGAAAAAAAAATCTTTGCTACTTTGATTCATAAAATAAAAGGATAAAGCAAAGCAAATGTACTCTTGTTACCTTAATTTGTGTTTGTTAAAAAAAAAGTTTGACAAAGTTCAAAAAATTCAGCACTTTAATAAAATTTTTATTGCAAATTTTTAATTACAATGAAAAAACAACAATTTTATGCCATGGGTGATAAAATTCATGCATATTTACGAATTACAAATAATTTTTACTGCAATAAGAAATAAACGGTATGTTGGAATAATACAGCACAAGCCATAACAGTACAATTGTATTTAAGATTAATTACAGTTCATATAAAAATAGTAAATCAAGAGTAGAACTTTGAATGTTTCTGCCTCAGGTTCCCATAATAGAAAAGCTCAGCATTAAAATGATAGGCAGGTTACTTGTTTTATCTAAATACAGGAACAAAAAAAGCCATGAGTTATATAAAGTTTTAAAAAAAGGTATGAATTTTATTTTTCTTTAAAAAAAACCTCTCATACTCACACTGCACTGGGCACTTTCTAAACTTTCCTGAGCTCCGAAACTCTCCAAAAAAATGGGGCAAATAATCTCTGTGAGCCTGATTGTAGCCCTTAAAGTTTGGGAGTTACAATTTTATTGCAATATGGTGGGAATAAGATGACACTGATGTTCGCTCGAGCTAAAACACCTCTACGTTATACATCCAAATCAGAACCTGTTTGATTCCAGTTCCTTCCATTTCATGGAACTTTTTTTTTTTTAGCGTTCCTTAAAATGACATTCATTAAATCCGCTGCATGATTTGCACTTCAAGCTTTCTTTCCTCATTCAGACATGCTGTTTCTTTTGATTTGCCGCAATGCTGCTGCAGCCCGTTCTCTCTCTGTACCCTCTAGTCTTGACTTTCATTACTTTCTTCCCTCATCTTTTTTTTTAACAAAATCCATCCCTTGTACAAAAAGAATTCTTTGGTTTCCATCCTTCTCCTGAAAACATTTAACCAATACCTTACATCTTTCCCCACCATAGCTTTTTCCTAATTGTATAGGACCCGTTTTTTTTCTCTCCTTTCATGTTCTTCTTGCTCTCTTGTCCTCATTTCCTGGTGTTGACCAGCCTCTCAATCAGAGCTCTCCGTGTCCTCTGAACCTCCTCTCCTAGCCTTTCAATCTCTGCTTTCAAACGCTCATTCTGCTCTGTCAGCTCTTGTACCTTTCGTTCATTCTCTTGCTCTCTTTCTTTGCGACTCTTTTTGGTAGAGGAGTAAGATGAGCGTTGCATGGAGGAGAAGGAGGACAAGGCACCGTTTGCCCTCTCGCTGGTGGTCCTCTTGCGTTTTCCCAAACGGGAGGACGAATAGCCTGAGGGTGAGGAGACGGGTGAAGAGGGGGGGGAGCAATTTTGAGACGGTGATTGAGAAGCTGAAGAAGAACAGGATGGAGAATCTGGGACGCAGGGCAGTTCCTCCTCGCTAGCTGAAGGAGATGCAGGATGGACATTATTGGCAGGCTGGTGTTGGTGATAATAATAGCCATTGCTGATCACTGCTCCACTCGGATCCACCATTCCCACGCCTCCTTCACTCAGCAATTCGAAGAACTCTGGAGGCAGCAAGTCGCTGCCGCCTCCTGTTGAGCCATCTGCATTTCTCCCAGACTCAGCCTCCACTTGCCGTTCCTCTGCAACTGCTGGACTCATGCAGGAGGATGAGGAGGACGATGAAGAAGAGGAGGACGATGAAGAAGTGTGATGCAGAGGCTGGGTGGTGTGGCTCTCCTCTGTTGTCCTCTGGACGCCTTCAGCCCACGTCTGGTTTCCGTCTGTCAGCCACGTCAGAGAACAACTCTCAAGAACATCCAGAAACTCTGGCTCCTTCTACAAAGAAATGAAAACAATATAATTTCAGCAATAAATAAGAAAAAGGAGTGCAGTAACACAAAAACTCATCAGCAGTTATAATTTTGTCTATAAAACTACTGACCTCGGTGCATGTGGGGGCACGTGCCATTTTTGCCCCTCCCGTGTCGGAGCCTAGAATATCCTGCAGGTCCTCATACCACGCCTCCAACTCTGCACCATACAACGGCCCTACTCCAGGGGGGTACGGCGGGGGCAGGTGTAGCCACTCGGCAGTCATCTCGCCAATCAGTCTCAACACACAGATACTCTGCCACACGGTTTACACTGGACCTGTAGGGGAGAGAGGTCACCAGACCCAAGAGGGTTAGAAAAAAAATTGGGGGTGCAGAACCACTGGTTTAATAAAAAGAGCTCTGAAACAGGATTTCATTTATAATTGTTCTGCAACAAGTTTAATTATAAATGCTCAGTCTTAAAAATGTTCTTATTCCATGACAAACCAAACCACACAGCGTATGTTGTACATTTATTGTACATTCTGTGTAATCTTAACCATAATATTGAGTCTTTGTTCAATCAACAAAACAGTTCTCATTTAAATCAAAACTACCAAAAGAAATTTTTAAATGTCAAACATGAGTTTGAGTTTACTTTACCTTAGAAGTCTCTGTTAATCAAGTCTGACAATTTGTTGGAGACAGCTTATCCCTATAAATCTGAAACGAAACATGTGAAAGGTTAGATGTCAATATACATGTAATATCTCTGACTACTTGATGAAGGATTGGATTTTTTTTTCAAACATAAGATCGAGATTTTAGTTAAAACTAGCTCAGACTGGAAATAAGGAAACAAAAGGTCTGACATTGGTTCCTTAAAATAAATATTGTAGAGGATGACACGATGAAAAAGAAAACAATAATACCTTTTCAGTTCAAAATATTTTTCTTAGGCTGAAAGAAAACGACTTATTTTCCTAAATTGTTGTAAACAAAGACCAAAAATACTCTCTATTGCGCCCCCTGCTTTTGCGTTCACTCAAATACACATCAGGTAGATAAACAAGTGGTTTCAGAAGACAAGGGAACGCTGGAATCCGTACAGATCAGACTGTTGGCTCTGTCTTTATTTTTATTTTACGTAATTTTAAATGACAAACTTTGATTTGAATCTGCTTAACAAAAGCGATCATAACGAAGCTGGTATTTAAAGCTGATTATAAAATTCCTGAAGTCTATCTGAAGTTATTTAACGTTAAACAAGCATTCGTTTTGATTTGATGTATAATTAACCCTCTTTATTTAATATCCGTTACATGTTCCTGGAGCAAACTCCATCAAAATCGATCCTTATTAATTATATGTCATTTGAACATAATTTACATAGTATGCCCATTCTCTTGTTCATGTTGAAATGTATGTCAACTGTAGTCCAAGACAATTACGTCATGGAAATCAAAGTCCAGATGAAGAAATGGGCGCAACAAAAGCCAGAGAAAGGAGTGGGTTTGAAAAACGATAACTAACTCCAAACATCTGTTGTCACAGCTGGAAGCTAGTTTTATAAATCGGAAAATACGAAGCAAAAAACTGTAAACTTGAACAAAAAGATTTTGTTTAGCTTAAGAGTGTTTTTATTGAATGTGAAAAACAATATGAGTTGTCAAGTCTAAAAACGGGTACTAAAAGTATTATAATAAAGCCCTTTTACATAACAAAGCCACTTTAAATATTTGTGTCGCTTTTAAACTAATGATCTCGAGCTTGACAATCAAGGACAACACACAAAACGGCTCTATACTGATAATGACAGATGAGGACAACTGTTGTTCTAAAAATGGCACCGGGATATCTGCCAAAAAACATACACGTTATTCCACCACACGAAGACTTCCAAGTTCACAAAACACCGAAAAGACGGCGACCATAAACAACAGCCATTCCTTACCCTTTTTCTTCTATTCGCTCGCCTTCTCGACTGTCTAGAATTCGACTGTAAATATTTTAGTAAAAATTGGTGATAGCTCATGTTAACCATTGTTCAGTCTGGATGGCTGAATGTGATTTTACGGAAACTCCCGGTGGTGTTTTTATATAGGGAGAGCAGCCAACCGAACTATGCATGGGAAGTTAGTTTTATAACAACCTAGCAGGACAGAAGGACCGACATTGGAGTCGACTAATCAGAAGAGCGGAGGTTATAGCTTTGCCTTGGTGATATCCAATAGGCTCAGTGAATTTGACTTTTGGGCGGGGTTAGTAGTCATGGCTCTGGCTGTTCACTCCTGCCTGTATAGTTTGTGCGAGCAGCAGCTGTGATGCAGTCATAAGACGGCCAGGACGAATTTGGGGCGTAAGGGAGTCACATGAAAGGAATGATGCAATGCTTGGCAACCAATTTCTAGCTGGGGATAACACCAGCAGAATCAGAACATGTTTTATTAAACACTGTTGGCTCTAACAAAAATCTAAAAATATAAATATATGCATGGATATCTAATCTCGAAGAATTGCTTTTTCTTCCGGAACATAAAAGCTGAATCGATTATTTTTAGGGCAACTGTTTTTAACGTTTTTTTTTCTTTTCTTTTTTTAATATTATCCAGCCAATCAATTTAGCGTTTACTAGCTCGTGACGTGCTTATTAATTACGTTGCCATCCGAAGTTTTCCGATTTGAGCTGTTTGTGTAAAGTTTCTGTAGCTGTCGACCACACCTGCTTTACGACAGTGTAACATTCCGATAGAAAGATCACCTGTGTACACCTTGTGAGCTGTTGCTTCAAAGTACCGTCTCTGTTGTGGACAGTCGTCAGTATTTGTCAAATATATATATTTTTTTCTGAAATCTATCTTTATTACAATTAGGCGGGGCTGGGTGTGAGCTGGTAGCACACTGTCCCTTATTTTTCTTTTTTTTTTTTTAGTTGTAGATGATGAAACCTGGTAGAATTCATTACCCAGTGATTGAAACTTTTATTCAGTCTTTCTCTCTGTTGCGTGACCATTGCTCTATCAGTAATGATCGATTTGTTTATCTATATATTTTTTATTTCTTTTTACACAAATTACCAGAATACAATTCATCTTTGCAGAAATAGAATGTTAATAAAACAATCAAATCAAATATTTCAGGAAGAATAACTCCCCGCTGGTCTTTTCTGGTCGTACCTTTTGCAGTATTTAAGGCTCAATATGTCAACTAACTTATCAAGACTAAGTCTTTCTTCTTGGAAAATAAAGGAAAAGACATACAAATCAATAAAAACAATTTAATGTTTTTAAATATGTTTTAGATTATTACAAATTAATAAGTATTGATAATACTGAAATGCGAGCTATGTGAAATTATGGAAAATGAAAATATCTATTTGCCTAAAATTAAATGTTTCTCAACTCTAATTAACATATGTGAAATACTTAACAAAATAAATATATAAAAACACTAAAATAAGGATAACTTTTTATACTTTTTGAAAATCTTATTTTTTATACAATATGATATATATTTAAACATAAATAGCACATCTAACTATATCTTATTTATTTACATCAATGAATATATTTTGAGAACATGGTTAAAATGGAGAACAATGACAATAAAATGATTAGTAACTTAAAGCGATTAATTAGAACTTAGTGACACATAAACCTACTGCCTGATGAGGCTACATAAAATAACTTTTTTTTATGGATTTCAAACAGTTTAGTGATTAATAAAGACTTTTATAACACATACTAACTAAATTACAGCGCAGTAAAATTTACACAGATGATATGAGGTTAAATTTACAAAGTTCACCGAGGTCATTGTATCAAACGCACATTAATCTCATAGGATCAGGTAAACAACAGCGGTGACAAAAACGGATTCAAATCGAGTTTCATCATGTTTCACTTTTGATTGTGGGGGCTCTCCCACCCCCGTGTTTCTGACACTTCTCCCCTCATCCCCAAACACACACACGGGCACGCGCTTGGACTGTTTTTTTTCACGCACCGCGAAACGCGCACAGCCCCCATAGCAACAGCGTCAAGTAGCGAATAGAAAGCTCAAATACTGTCTCTAGGACCCGGGTTAAAGCGCTGCAGGAAGCACCGAATACACGTCACGACTTGAGTGGCTGTTGCCGAGTAGTTCAGCATACTTTCTCCGCACCCCTCCCTGCCCGGCTGCCTTTCCACGCCTGCCCGTCTGTTTGTTTTTGTCAGTGCCGTTGTCTGCCTTGTGTTATTATGAAACAGTTTTAGAGCGCATTGCTTGGATTGAATTACATTTTCGGACATAGTTTGGACTTGGTATTATGGTCCTTTCTTTCTTTAAAAACAATTCTATTCTAACTTGTGTACTTTGGGTTGAAAAATACAAAACAATTAAAGATACAGTGTAATATAAATAAGAGATAGGATTCATCTTGTGTTGTCCTTGCTTTTTGTATTTCACTCATGCATTGAGCTGTAAACAAACCGTACCCTATCTGTACATGTGGATCAGTGGTTTCAATCAGCTTTTCTTTCATTTGTTTTTGAAAACGCTGATGAAATGTTGCCTAATCTTTTATCAGATATCTCTTTATATTTACATAAGCATCAAACATTAGTGTCTGCCTTTAAGTTATGATTTAGATTAAATATGTCAATGAAAAAGTCTAAAAAAAAACTTGTGTGTATATATTTTCTTTAAATGTGGCAAGCATTGGAGACAAAATTTCTTTGAAAATTAATAAAAAAAACTAAATGTGGATTCTGTTGTATAGGCAGTGGATGATTTAATTTAGACAATAAACAAATAAAATCAGAAGAGTTAACGCTGGAACGAGATTACATTTTTAGTGTTACCTCCTAATCAGATTTTGTCCATATTTCTTTAGTTTTACAAGCAGATAATGAAGCAGTCTGGGGAATTTCCAGCCATCTATACTTCCCCACTCCCCTCTTTTTCTGTCCCATGCCCTTGGTCAGAGCTCCACACCCAGTTTCTCCTCATACACACACATAAACACTCAGCAGCTGTCGGAATCCTTCCCTTCTCTGAACTGAGACCAACGATACAGCTGTTGGTGATACAGTCAATCCTTGTTTTTTTTTTGTTTTTTTTTATGGCATCCTGGCTTGTCCTTTCTCTTTTATTTTTTTCTACTCTTTTTCTCATGTCTGCTGAATAGCAGCAGAAATACATTTTAAAAAGTATTTTTTTTAATCAATATCTTTACAGCCCACTTGTGTTGCCTTGAAATGGAAATTAGTTTTTATTAACAACTTGTATTTCTGTTGTTCTACATTTGTCTGACCTGAGACATTGACTGATTTTTCTCTGTGTCCTCATTCAACTTATTTGCGTTTTATTGTCACAGGTTTAAGATATTAAGAGCTCACATCACACAGCCAATGAAGTAAGAAATTATGGCAGATTCTTTTTGGCCAAGTTCCCCTCAGTAAGAAAATGCCCTGATTTGACAGTCGGGTTGTTGACCTGCTTGTGTTTTCAGCTCTGGATTGACTTTGCATCCCATTAGCCTGCTAAACATGGTCACTTGTATTTATTTATTTTCTTTTTAACTTTTTCTCCACCTTGCCTGTTTTTATTCGCTACAAGCCCCACGACTGCGGGCCAGTCACCCTGTTTTACTCCGCTTTCGCCGGTTCACCTCCTCTCCCATCAATCTGCCTCACAACAGTCTCCTCACCTGTCAAGACCCATTCAAGAAAATCTGATGCAGAGTGGCTCTGTGTGATTTCCCTTCCATTTAGCATCTTTCAGGTTTCTGACATCAGCCGGTATTTATTTTTATAACTATTTCCCCAGTTTTATTTTCTGAGTATATTTTTCTTTAAATTTTTTTTTAGCCGTGTGAAGATTTTTATTGCATTTAAATCTCATAAACCATTTTACCTTATTTTTAAAATATCAGTAGAAGACAGGATGTATTCTCTGTATGCAGAGCTTCTACCGGTTCTCTGATTTGTTCATTCTGTTCTCTGTCAGAGGTAAGAAGTCTAAGAAGCAGGTGGAGAAAGACAAGACACTGTGGGTCATAAAAGTTTAAATGCCCATCTGAACAGGTGGGTTACTGGCAGGGGAACACATACTCCTGGCTCTTACACCATCTTTTTCTTCCTTTTCAAGTTTTTCCCCATATCAGCACCAGAAGCTGAGCTTTTTTTTATATATAGAGAGAGAAATCCATGTGCCCAGCAACCACCGCTGCTCCATGTTCCCAGATAACTTGTATATTTACTTTGAGCAGCGGTGCAATTAACAGAGCCTCTAATAAACTGTTAAAGCAAGAAAGGGTGTTTAAACAATCACGGGTATTAATTATGGATTTTAAAAAAAAGGATTCTTGTTTGTTTTGAATTTATTCTCCCCATAAATCAGTGCTGTATTTGTAACGTCCCTTCGAAGATACGGGAAGCACCAACTCGTATAGGATGACAAATGCAGTAGAACATATGTAGAAATGTTATTTATCTGCGTTCATGCGGAGCATTCCCCTCCCAGATCCAGTTCCCTGCATGTTACACTTGATACATCTTGTGTCAGCTGGCTGGTCCTCTTCATCATATACATGTTTCAAAATAAAGATTTAGCATTTTAGTTCCAAATGAACATTGTAAACCCAAAAAACTTTCACATTTGTCTAACAAAACTCACACCATCAGCTAACTTTTTTTTGGAATACAATTCATATATCTAATGACAGGAGGATTTGAGCTTCACTTCAGACACAGATGTTTCATGTAGAAATACATGTTATAGTAAATATATTTATATTAATTTCCATACAATTTGTTTACAATTCAGTTCATTTCAAGGGATAAGATTAAGCTGCTTTTGAGAAAATAGGTAAGTTTATGTAACAGTTTGTATGAACACAGCAACCCAATACAAGCTAAGAGCTAAAAACAGGGCTTTAAGTTTTTCAGGACAGTTTGTTCAATTAATATTTAGAAAAGGTTAATTCAGCTGACTATTTCAAATGCAAATACTATCAGAATCCAATAGTTTTATTCATCTCTAAAAGAAAGTTTAGTCATACAGAACTATTTAATAAACAGAAACAATAAAGTTGTACATGAATGGATTTTTATCAATAAAGCCAAATTTTATCTAAACATTTGCTTTGGTGGCTTTATATGCTATACTGCCACCACGTGGTCATAAATTGTAAGGCAATTAGAAATGATTTTGTTTTTGAAAAGCAAACATTTCTTGCATGCAATCCCCCCCCCCCCCATATTTTATTCTATAAGCTTCTTAGAGCAGGAATTTCTTCATCTAATTATCCTTTTATAGAAGATTATACATCACAGCTACTTTCGACAAACTGATTACCAGTGTTTTTCTTTTATATTAATGAAATAAACCAATGCTAATAAACAAAGAGACAGATTTATGACACCTTGATTTATTGATCAGCTCCAGTGACCACAGATGAACAGCAAAGTTTTAAGCAATGAGAAAGCAGATTAAAAGTTGGATCTGTTGTGTCCCGGTCATAATAATATAGTTACAAGCAACCGAGTGTGAAGAAACGATAAGGTACACCGGCATATTTACAAGCTTTCCTTCCCCGTCGTGCTTCTGATACAATAAAGGACAATTGGTTTTAATTTAATACATTTAAGAGCTGACTCTTTTTAATCATACAACCAAACTGGGATTCCTTTATTTATCCAAAGCTACAGTAAAAATCCACTATTAGTGTAACCCTTTAACATGAATTGGAGAAAGAAGTCCAGTCTAAAACTCAACAGGAGGCTGCTGTTGCTTGGACATTTGGAATTGAAGATTTTTAAATCACATCAGTTTTATGCGAGGAAGAGGTAATGAGGGTGGACATCTGAAGAACATTTGGTCTCCTTTTTGTTTTCCCCGTCTTGTCAACTTTCTAACATTCCACTTAGTGAAAAAAGGCGGAGGCTGAAGTCAAGAGCAAGAGAGGAGCGTTCAGAAACCAAAAGGTTACACCCAAAACACTTTGGATCTGTGCTCTCTAACCAAACATTTATTGTCCATGCTCTACTCTCTCCTGGACTGATTCCAACTCTGCCACAGTTTATTTGGAAAGTTTCTTCATCCTCTGATCCAGAGCTGCAAAATTCTCTTCAATAGCCACCAGATTTTCCTTCATTGTCTGCTGGACCTAGAGGATAAAAACACAATGTTGTTTTAAGGGTAAAGGAGGGATTTACAGATGAGAAAAAAACATGATCAGACCTTTAAAAAGTGTCCATAATAGTGCATTA
>JAUZNJ010086008.1:26650-40802 GCA_034780135.1 Jordanella pulchra
ACCAAGAAAATATACGCAAGGGGTTCCTGATTGAGAAATGAGAATTCAATCTGCATCCAGACTAGTTTAACTCCTACAAGGAGTGTTTCTGTTTGATCTCAGAGCTCTGGTTAGTCAGGAACTTCTGAGACATTAGGTAGAGTTATATATGAACTTTATATCAAATTAAAATCTTATAACTTAAATGTCATCAAATGGAAAAATAAAGTCTGACATTCTAGACTTTGATGGTATTTAGCTAGAAAATGCTCAGCACACCTAACATTGCTCCATTTTTTAAAATCGGATATATTTTTAAAAAACATTCTGGATAGTAAACAGATTAAAACACCAGCCACACCCAAAGTATCAAAGCCTTAAATTATTAAGTGTTGATTTCACTGATCTGCTGCACTGAAGCATTTTGATACAGGGACAGTTTTACCTCTTTTTTTTCCCCCTTGGTGAATCTGACCCACTGGGCATCTGGTTCCAGTCAAAGAAGTAAAAAGAAACAGAATACTAAAAAAATCCAGCAGTGTTATTTATATTTTCATCTGATTGAACAACACTGCTGGTCTTTGAACTATTCCTAAAGCTGCAACTGGTGATCTCAGCCGAGCAGAGGAAATGGGTTTAATGGGAGGAAATGCAATCTAACGCCAAGTTCACATAACTGCCTCAGAAGATGCATTAAACCCAAACTCACCAATAAGGAAAAGGCTCAATCATATTTATCACTGCTTCGCTGGAGGAAAAGAAGCTGAAGGAGGTCAGTTCTGGTGTTTATTACTCCACTAAACTGGATCCAACAAAAAGTAACCAATTTGTACTTCATTAATATGAATTTATGTTGGAGAAACAAATACTAACCAGTTATTCCCTGGGAGAAATGTGTTCTGTGTTAAAGTACTTTGGATCTAGTAAACAAGCCATAAAGTTGTGTTTATACCTCTCCTCTTATATACATATGATAGTAAAGCAAGTAGATAAACCAAATGAGAAGATCCTTAGATGACCTCTAAAACAAAAAAAGATTCCTTCTCACTTTTTGAAGCATCCAGAGTCATCAGCAAAAAAAAGGGCATGAAAAGGAAAGTGTGCAGCATTGGAGCCACAGACTGCGAAGCACTCGGGACCAACTGACGGCTTCAGAGTCTGGAACTGAAGGCTACAAGCAGCAGGATGTTGAGATCAAAGCTGACAAAGTTCAGGAGTCTGGTATTTAAACACCGGGTTATTCTTCACGCACCTACGTCCTGCTTGGAGCCACACGTTTCCAGGCAACAGGTCGGCGATTAATCAAACCTTTGTGTTTACGAACATTTAATTTTTAGAAAATCTGGATGTTTTCCACCAATGCACTTCATTGGCTTCCGTAGCTCAGAGTAGCAGTTTGTTCTAATCAGATTCGTCTTCTAAGCCCAGCCCTACCCTGTACCCAATATTAAGGCTGACTACACTTCTTAGTAAGAGGACCGGCTGCTGCATTGCTGATGGCTTAAAGGGCTGGCATTGATTAAGGCCTAAATAAGGGCATTAGTTATCTAGGAACAATCCTCTAAATATTTTAAACTTTAAAGATAAAATATTTGTTATCAAGCATGACCTGTGCACCAGTCATCCTGTCCATCCATCATTTTTCTACTCTTTTTATCCCTGCAGAATAGCAGGGGCATCCATACATTAAATATCTGATAAGAGGGATTTTTATATTCGCTAATTCACCATTAATTATGAAAATGTTTTTTGGCAATATATTCTACTTGATTTAAAAGTAAATTAGCATCTAAAGCATCTATCATTTTCTGCTGCATTATAGTTGAACATTTGGTTCTTTTACTTAAGAGAAAACCCTTCCTCTGTTTCAGTCCCACATTTCCAGCATTGTTCAAACAGATTAATGCTGCTGCAGTCGATCCGGAAGCAGTAAACTCCCTACCTGTGTTAGCAGGGTGTTGTTATCTTTCAGAGAGTTGTTGATCATCTGCTGAGTCGTGTCCAAGTGAGTCAGCAGCTGGCCAAACTGCATCGCTGTCAGACACAGGTGAGTGAAAAAGGACAGTCGAGCAAAGTTTAGAATATTTATTCTGTTGATTCAAAACAGCCTAAACTGAAGTGTGTGAGATGAAGATCAATGTGTTCAAATTATAACAAACAATGTTTTTATTATTGATAAAAGGAGAATAAACGGTTGCTTGTAAATGTTAAAAGAAGATCAAGTGTAAAACCTTCCACTTTAAATTGTTAATTTCTCAAGTCTCTGCTTTCCAACAAGGTTATGTTGATCTAACCATATCGCCTGTCTTAATCTCACCTTCACTGTCTCAAAAATCCACTTTTGGATTTAATTTTCAATCTTAAAAACGCTTTGGACACTGATCAAGCTGTTCGGATCTGTGGTAACTTCCTGCACAATAAAAAATTGAACAAAAATGGCTCATCCCATCCCTACTAACCAGTTAAAAGAAAAATCTGTTAACTCTCACAGGAGTCATTTCAAGGTATTTCTACCCTGAAATAAAACACTAAGGGAAACAAAAAGATCTTTATGCTATTGCTCCAACTTATGCCAGGTTTGCCTGAAATGCAATATTATTACAACATTTGTAATAATAACCAACTGTACTTTGGTTGAATTTTGATGGGTTTCTTTTGCCTCAGGTAGATGATCCTTTAGTTTAAAGACTCTCTGTATGTAAATTAGTGCAAACAGTGATTCTGTCAAGCTGTCAATCACTTTTCCTAAAGTCTTACCCTGTTCATGCAACTCCTTCACAGCAACCAGCCTCTGCACCACCTGAGGTACGGAGGTGGACACAGCATCCCACTTCTGCACCACGTCGTACAGCTTTGACACCTAACAAGTACAGATAAAGAATTGTAAATAGATAAAAAACATTTTTTTTCAGCTACAAAGCCAAGCTCTTAACAGGGTCTTGAATCTAGTTTTTACAGATGGAGGAGAATCCCTCAAAGCTGGAGACACAATGAACTATTTCACAGAGTTTGAAAAGACTTTTCAAACCGTAACAGACTGGATTTTATTTCCCGACTGAAAGACTTGAGAGCCCACAGTTAACTGTACCTGCTCAGGATTTACCGAACCGACTAAAGGATGTCTGGCTCTGTTACACACAGCACAAAATAAAAAGAACGTTAAGTTAAAACGTTAAGTGTGAACCCAAAGTGAATATGATTTAGTGTAAAACTACGTTTCTTTTAAATATTCATGTTGAGTTTGCAACATTAGAGGTTGTTTGTAAGATACTTTTTTTTTTTATCATAACCAATCATGTTTCGTTTGAATTGCATAAATAAATAATGAAAACATATTTATTTTTGGAAAATACTGAAATCCAATTACAATAAAATATTTAAACTGATTGGTTTATTTCATTATATTTATATTCTAGTTTGGGACATCTCTATATATGCCCTCTCTATGGAGGGCAGAGAGATTAAAGAGCTTGAGCTCCTGGATTTACAGCCTTGGTTCCATTGATCGGCTCATTTTAAATGACAGAAACAATGCCAGCAAAAGGCTGATAAATTATGTATTGGTGTAGTGTTTCGTAGCTAAAACACAAGTTATCAACATAAAAATGTTAGTATCATTTTTCTTAAGCTACAAGGCTGCAATCCCCAATAACTTCTCTCTCTCTATATATATATATATATATATATATATATATTAAAAAGTAAGAGCACTACATTAAATGCAATCAGTCACATAGCTGAAATACGCTGCCCTCTACTGGCCTATTTAATATCACTCTTAAAGTCAAATCATCATGTTGGTCGAATTGATTTGATGGGGAGATAAAGCTAGTTTCTATTATCCAGCCCCAGTATCCTGGATACTCTTAACAACTGCACTTTTTCCACTTACCTTACCTGACATGCATCAGTCAACTAAAATGAGAATAAAAGTCCCTTTTCTCATTTTCCACATTAAGTCTTTAGCCTTTCATTTAATCTGGCTGTACAGCTAACAGATTATTAGTTTCTATAAATGAAGATCAAAGAACCCTGGTGTTTCTAATGCTGAGGAAATTGATCTTTTGTTTTAAAGCTACCAAACTGTAACACAAACAGCAGTCGCATCAAATTCACGAAACATACTTCTGTTTCTTGTTGCAGCACAGATGCTTATAGTGGGATTACTGACCTTGTTTTGTGTTTCAGCGTCTTCAATCGCTGCCTTGTGTTTAGCAATCTCATTCATCTTCCCAAGGACACTCTAGAAGATTCATTTAAACAACATTAAAAAAGGGTAACATTTTTTATTCACAGACCTCAAGGGAAAAAAATAGTAACAAGATGAGTAGTAGAGCCTTTTTTTAAAAAGACGTGATGCAAACATTGTCTGAGCATTAAAAACTACTGAGTTAAAAAGGGGGCCTATGATCAAAACATTGCAGCTGGGACATGATTTCTCCAGAACACAGTGGGCTGTTGTAACATTAAAACCAGAAGAGAAAGCAAACATAAATAGAAAAAAAATCCTGCCAGCAGTCATCCTGCAGCTAATCTCAGAAAGGCAGTGCATTTTAAATGCCAGGCCAGTTTGCAGAAAGCCACATTAGGCATCTTGATTGGACCCTTAACTGTCCCAAATACTCCCAGTAACTTAGAAACAAACACCACCGTACAGCAAACAAGGTAAAATCATAAGGTCAAGTGTAATCTGCAGGTTCTGCAAGGTCTACCTCCATCTCAAAGCTGAGTGTGGCTCCTTCATAGAATACCACCTGTAATGTAATGGTGCCTATTCTGGGTGATATGTTACATACTGTAAATCGAGTAACAAAAAAAGTCAAGTTAAAAACTTTATAAGATTTAAAAAAAGTAAAAAAATCTGGTTCAAAAAGTTAATAAGCCAAGTTAAAAAGTAAAAAATATTACATGAGTCTTTAGTTTGTTTTGCTTAAACTAGTTTTACATTCAAGCAACTCTGTTTAAATCTTATAATAATAATAAATCTAGATTAATAGTTCAGGACGTAGATATCAGGGTTTAAGTGCAGCAGCTTTTATTCTTTAAGACACATGCAGTACCAGGCAGGTTCTGAATGAAGTCCACTAATGTCATGGCGATAGTAGGACGCCATCAATAACTGCAAGTTGACTTGTCTCACAGCAGTAAAACAAGCCAATATCATCTGTTATGGGATATGAACAAGCTAGCCACATTTAATATAATTTGAAAACCTTACAGTAAACTGTTTTGCTTTTGCAGACTGAATTTTTTTATGTCCAAAAATAAAGCCTTGTGTGATACAATGAAGTAATGTTGAGAAAACAGTTTTTTGTTGTTTTTTTTTTTACATGATTTTTTCCCCTCTAACTGTTGAGGTAATGATACTATAGTGTGAAAATTGTCCACTGTGACATTTAACCATTGACCTGTCACTTGCACATAAGTTGGAAGGTTATAGAAAACATGAACATCTAATGAATATTAACTACAGGAGGAGCTACCATCACATACTGGGACTTTACTGATCGTGCTAGAGATCTGTACGCGAATATTAGGAACTAAAGAAATGACCTAAACGCCTTCAATTTTAAAAGAGCATTTTTAGGATGAGCTGAACAATGCGGCATCGCCAAAGCTCTCGACTTTGATCGATTTGCTGCAGGCTTTGCACCTGGTAGACGGCTTGTTTTCTTTGGCAGGCCATGCATACTGAAATCTGTGTTCTCCATGCATTACATTAGACAGCGGCTTGACTCAAAGCGACTGGCAATTCACCAATTTACCCAAGAGAGAACTGCATGCACCAATGACTCTGCTGTTACACATGTTAACAATGCTGACTTCACAGCAGAAACAAGAATACAGCCAAGATCAAACCAAAAAGAACGAGACACTGACGGCTGTCATCTGTGTGAAATTTCAAACCACAGAAACAGTTGGGGACTTTAAAGGCAGTTCTTAGAAGCCTTGCAGGGTCTTGAACTTTTCTTTTTTCTAAGGACCCATTGGAACTCTGTGAATATGGGTATTGGGCCACTTTAGGAGTTTGTACCTGCAGTCTTGCCTCCACTTGATCCAGTGTAGCAGAGTCCAGTGCGCTGACCCTCGCCTGCAGGAGCTCAATGGTATCCTGACATGAAAGATGCACACCGATTACAAACACACATGAGAATAGAGACCAGTGTTTCTCTCCTGCTTGGAAGGAACCGGTGACCTGTTTTAGGCATGACCCAGTTCTTCAGCTACTCAGTCACAGATACAGTTATAAACTATGACTGTAGCTCCTAAATAAAAGAGTCTTCTTACCATCAAACTGGCTCCTTGTACTCCAGCATTCAGAGGTCCCTAAGAGAGAAAATTACTTTATTTGTCAAAGAACAGAAGAGTAGAATATTTGGTTCAGTTTCATCTTGTGGAAAGTGATGGATATTAAGGGGTAGGAATATTTTTTGATAATTAAAGAGAAGAAAATGCAAAGGTATGTGTGACAAAAGCATTTATGGAGATTTGTGGGTAAAATCCAATGGCGTGTACCTGCTTGTCTGATCCGGAGCCAACAGCGACCTCCAGCTGAGCTAGACGCTTCTCCAGTTCCGCCATCTACAGGGATGGAAATAAAGGTGACACATGGTTGGAAGCGAAAACAGCTTCCCACTAAGCACGGAGATCCGTTTTTGTCTTTTCTCCAGTTTACTGCCAACAAATGTTCTGACGTGTGAATGAAACTACAGCTCATGTGACAAAAGCACCAGCCCCCGCTGTCTTAACCTGGATGTTACCTTGGCAGACTCGTTGAATTTTTCCTGCTCTGGTCTGCTGTGCAACTCGTACAGCACCACTCCATCTGGACCCTTTGTTGAAGAAGAGGTTTTGCCATCTCCTGGGGGGGCGCCACGACTGCCCTTCGCCGCCTCCAGCTGGGTGAGCAGACGCCTGCAGGCAGGAGGGAGAGGAAGACACAGACTGAGTATATTCGAAGCAGCTATCAACCCCATGTGCAGGGGAGTCTGTCTCTTCATTGCTTTATCCCCACATATTTGTTAGTTTCTGTTCCAAAAAGCATCATCTTCTTCCACTTTAAACGCGGGGGTTTGACATATTTCCCAGCACCGTCTGGCTGCATTCCTCTAACACAGCAGAAATAGTGGGCTGCTTTTCCACCTAACCAGTGTCAACGCTATCATAAAATACAAATAAACATACGAAAACCTCAGTTTCTGGAATATATTTCTCTAATTCAGAAAAGGTTGCTGTGTGGCTTTTTTTTTTCTTCTTTTTCCAACATTAGGTTTTATTGTTTAACTAAACTCAGAACAGATGGTTGAAAATGCTGATATTTTACTCATCACAGAGACAATGTTGAACAGTCCCAACACCATTTGAAGTTAATGGCGAATAGAGTTTAACCATTAACTTTATAGCCTACAGCGTCTTGCAATCGAAGTCACACGCCTTGAGCTTTATAACATTACTACCAACATTTTTTGTGCGTTTTGTTGGGGTTTGGGGACAAACTAACAGAAATTATCCTGACACAGCAGTGAAAGAAAACAAACAATAATACATTTCTTTTTACTTAGCTAGTTTCCCATCTGTAGACTGTTTTCTTCCATTGTTCTCTGGAAAATAGCTTAAATTAACCAAATTTAATGGACAGTGTCTGAACATCAAGTTAAGTTTTGCCACAGATTCTCAACAGTATTCATGTATGTCTACCTATATTTTATCTATATTGCATCTTACCTACATTTTATTTCACCCCATCGATTCTTTCCTGTGCCTTCTGAAAAAAACAACTCATCCCCACAGCATAATGCCACCACCTGCAGGAGTGTGCAATCTTAAACTTGATGTATGTTTAATGCATGTACAATCTGTGTGGAAGCGAGGTGCACTGAATCTGGCTGACAGCGTTTGCTTTCCAAATTGTGTCTTATATGTCCAAAACTCTAAGGGCTATTTTAAGGTACAGGCAGCAAGCACACAAAACCAAACTACATGGAATAGAAAACACAGTTATTTCCAATGTTTCTTATGTCTCCCCAAAAAGTGGTTACAATTTTTCTGTACAAGAGTTTTGAGCTCCTCTTGATAAATCACTGCCTTTACAGCTTCTGATTAATGTTTTTTCTAAATATCAATTTATAAAGAAATCTTCAAAACCTTGTATCATTTTTCTTATGTTAGTTATTTGATTTTTTTTTTTTTTTTACTTTCTAATGCTAAAAACTGGATATATTTGAAGAATACTTTCATAGGGGAGTTCAAAATTCCCCATAAGCTCTGGAACATTTTATCTAACGAATTGACAGTTTTTCTGCTAAAAATCCAACCATAAAAACATTTGTTTCCCCACCAACAATCATTCTATGACCTACTGTTAATAACCAGCTGCATAAATCTACATTTGCTTCAGAAATATCAACAAAAAGAAGCACATTGTCTTTGCTCCATGTGAGCAGCTCACTTTGAGCGTTCTTGACAGTCGTATGTAAATAAGGATGCTGTCCTGTCAGGCTGCCTTCATCTCACCTGGCAAGCGCTCCATCGGGATCAGCCAGGTTGATGTGAGCCTGTGGTCCCAGCAATGAATCCAGATGGGCAGATACCAGCTGCTGTTTGAGCTGCGCTGCGTGCTGAGCTAGTACCACCGGGGTGAGGCGCTCCTCTGCATTACTATCCTTTGCAGCCGCCTAAGAAGTAAAATTGGAAAATGATTTTAATATCAGGTTACAATAACAAATAAAAGGTCATTGTTTTATTACATCCTGGCTAACTACATTTTGATCTGTTTTGGAGCAACATCTCAGCTATATATTTGCTATATATTTTTCCCTGAAGATTGAATTCTGTCAAACAAACATGTTTTAAGCTAATAATTAGTGGAATTTTATTCAATATAAAAAGCAATATGGAATTAATCTGTTTTCATTCATGGAAAACATGAATTTTATGGTCAAAATTTGGCTCAGTTGAGAATTGCTTAGTTTTATAAGGCTGTAGTGGTGTGACAGAAAAGTAAATCTTCTGCCAGTCAAACCTTAATGACCTAAATATTAGGGCCGGGACTTAAACGTGTTAATGTGGATTAATTATAAAAGATTATGATGCTTTAAAAAAAATAATGCAATTGATTACATCTTATATACATACTGAAATCCCAAGCGGGAACCCTTGTACTGGCTGTTTCTCACACAAACAGCATCACAGGAGTTGCTCTGATGATATTCAATGTAGATGAACCACACTGACAGGCCAAATAAAGACGGACCTTTTTGCACAAATTGCACTAAATGATCAACAATGAATAGAATTTGTTAAGCGACGCTTTCTGCAGAGCTGAACTGTCAGTCTGTATTAGATATTGAACTTTATCTTCTGTTTATAGCAAATGTAAAAAAAAATGTTGTATTCCTTTTTGCTTTATATGTTTTTACTGGAAAGAATTGTGCTACAATTAATGTTCAAAATATCAGGGGTTTCTAAATAAAGCTAAATGAATATAATTAGTTTATGGTTTGTCTGAATAACCTAAATAATCGATTAAATAGGAAAAACAAATGTGTTGCTGAGCTCATATGATTGTTTATTAAATATGGAGCAAAAAATATTTGGTTTATTTTATCGATATGTGGTTTTCCATTAAAATGCCATTAATTAATTACAGAGCCCCTAATTAACTATTAAGAATTTTAATCCTGTCCCACCACTAGACAGAATATTTCCAGTCTCTTAAAACGGCTCAAACTGTGATTGATTATTGGGAGCACAGAGCAGCTTTAGCAAAGTTTATTAGCTGCCTTCTATGAGGGAACTTTATTAGTCAGTGACAATTCAGATCGATTTTTTCCAAACTCAGTTATAGTATCAGCTTGATTATTTCAGTACATTTGTATTCAAACCTTTAAATACCATTAAACAGTGAAAAAGTATGGGGGGAAAAAATGAAAAAAAGGTCTTCAAAACTGATAAAATGTGCGAGACTTTTTTTCTCCTGGATGAATGAATGTGTGTCGCTAGCAGTGCACCTGGATGGTGTCCACCTCCTGAACGAGTTCCTGGATCTCATTAACCAGGCGCTGATACTTCTGCTGTGGTGTCTCCTTCACACCGCTGCCCTCACCAAGCTGAAACATACAGAAGTAAAAAAAGAGCAATACTCTTATAATTAAACCCGTACAGGATCTGTGCAGAAGACAACCTTCTGCATGTTTGACTTTCCTGGAGAACACGTGTAGGAGATGAAGGGAATGTATGGATGTTTATTTTGATTTTTTGATAAAGGTAATTACTTTTACCGATATTTCACAAAAATATAAACATAGTCTGTGCATTTTAACACTTACGATTTCAAACTCTCCTGATTCATATCCCACTCTTCTGCTTCTGCTGATTCTATCTGAGAAATCTGAAAGAGAGACATTTAAAAATGAGATTAAAAATATACTCAACTTGACAGTACATGATGCTCTAAATTAAGATGTTTTCTCAGCTTAAAGGCCAATTTTCATAAAACAAACCCCAACATTTTTAGAAACTGAAAAAAATATATATACAAAAGGTATTTTAATTATGCATCAGCAGAGTTAAAAAGCTTCCAGAAACTGAGTAAATGAACTGAGTTACTGGTGAAACACGAACTGACCGAGTCCTTTGGTGCTGACGTGTTTGTCTTTGAACTTGTCGTAGGCTGCATTGGGGTTGACCACAATCCTCTCTACACTGTCACTGCAAAGCTCCTCCTGGGGAAAAAAGGTCAAATAAATGTTAAAAAAAAAAAGATGTGGAATGCAGCTTGGTACTAGATATACCTCAAATGTATGGATGTTTAATAAGGACTAATGCAGACTTTAATGCTCCCGTAAAACCGGAGGGGATTAGACCAAGATGTGATCAGAATTTAAATACAATTGCATAAGATTGATAATAAAATCTGATTAAACCCAATTTAGTGGATCAGGACAGAGATCAATGCACTATGAACCACTGTATGCAACATGATTTTACTATTGGATTAATCTATCATAAAAACAAAGTTACATGAATAAAAAAAGGTAGAAAACCAGGTTAAAAAAAAATCATATTTCCTCTCTAAATGAAAGCTTTTTTATTAATGCTTAAGGGAAGTAAAAATTAAAGATGATCAAAAAGGTTCTAGTGATCAGTTATGGAGACCTAGAGACTACAAACATAACTGCATTGACGCACACAAATAGATGGGAGTTCTCACATGAGAGGAAACAGAAAAACAGACAGTTCCAGGGATGTCAGGAGGAAGAGGAGGAGAGTTAGCTAGGCTCTTACCAGCTCCTTGGGTTTCCAAAGAGAGTTATAGAAAAAAAATGGAAGAGCAGAGGGAGAGAAAAAAAAAAGTAGGGGGGGAGAGAGAGACACAGATTAATGTGGTTATCACATGCCATGCATACAACAGGAACACTTGGCCAGGGTTTGAGGAAGATAAGAAAGAAAGCAGTGTTGTGAGAGCTGTAGCTACAAACCCTGGAGACAACCTCTCTGGATAACGTAGGTCTGCACTGCTTTCCCTCTTCACTCATTCAAGGGTGAGAGATGGCTTAGTGAGTTTCTCTTCTCTTTGATGACATATTTAAAGTCATCAAAAAGAATATTTTTCTCGGAGGTTCATGACAAAATATTGCGTAATGTGTGGAGACAAAAAAAAAAAAAAAAAACACTGAAAGCTCGGTTCATTTCTTTATGTTTAGTTTCTCAGTTAAAGAGATTTCTCTCTAATTCATTAACAATAAATCTGCTAGAGTATACTTGAACAAACAATGAACTATCATGTTGAAAAGCAGATGTTTCATGACGTTGGTCGTTTTAAAAACATAAAGATCTTCCAGGTGATATAACACTGATAATTATTCTTCTTTACTGTATCGGTTATGATGAACATGTGTGATGATCTGGTTACTAACCGAAGCCGAGGTTTCAAAAGAGGGCAGAATAACAAAACCTTATAAGTTCATATACAAGGATTAATCTACAACTACTTCATTTAGCAAGGATCTTATACCTGTAGTATTGAATGTTATATCATACAAGCGGCAGAAAAGGCGTCTATTTTGAATTATTTTGATTTTTTATGAAACAACACAATTGTAAACTTGTTTGATGCTATGTAGCATTTTTTCTAAGCTTATATGGAAACAATCTCATATTGGTCCATGCCTAATTTAGGTTTGAATTTGATAGGACCTTTGAAATATATCTGCAGCCAGTGATTGAATCCAATGGTTGAAACAAACCTCCACATACTGAGAAACATCATCTCTGTTGCATACCTGAGATATCTTCCATTAGATCAGATAAAGATCCCTAGCACCCCTGAACTGTGGAAAACACACTGGCCAACAAAACATTTTGGAGTAACGAATAAGACTTACTCCAGAAATTGTGGACTGAACAAAAAAAAGCTTGTGGTACTGTGACAAGGGTGGGAGTGTAACAGGATGCCAGTAACCAAAGCTTATTTTTTGTAACAAAACGGGAGGAAAATAAAAACGTGGGAAACAAGCTGAAATGTCCCTTTCTAGATGGATTATTTTAACCCACTTCAACCTGTCAAGCATGACAGACATGGCCTAGAAAAATAAGAGGCAGCTCTTTTGAAAGTTAGAACATAAGGGTTAGCCAAGAAGCAAGTTGTTAGAGCATGAACACAGGTTAATCAACAAAATGTCTCTTTTTAAAGACATAAACACACACACACGCATGCATGCACGCACACATCAATCAGTGTTTCTGAAGACCCGTCAGCATCATTGTAGCCTGGATAAAATTTCAACCAAATTAGGGATCAGATTCTACCACTTGATATCAGTTTTTGAAGAATCACAAAGGGAAAAGAACCACTCCGTTATTCTGGTTCTGATCTCAATCAGTGCGAGTAGGAAAATTTGATATATCACCAAATGTTAAAAGAAAGGGGAAAACCTGTCATGCATTATGCTCTCTGAGAGAAGTCTTACTTGTACAAACTAGGGTCCCAGGAGGGATGAAGAGAGGTCAAATTGGGGGACAAGAGAACATGGAGAATGAATATGGCATCATAGAACGGGGAAAAAAAAAAAAAACGCCAGCCAACAATGACATGGCTACTCTGTCAGCAAACAAGACTTTTTAAAAGAAAAGTTAAAAAAAGGGGGCAAAACTCTCAATATGACAAAGAACGCCAAAACAGTAACATTTATTATTAACTGATAACCAAGAGAAACAGAAAGAACGTTTTTCTCAAGGTCACAAGATGATCATCGTGGTGTAATTATAGACAGCATATCAGACTTCAGGGGGATTTGTTTTTCCAACTTGGGAGAACATTTTTGTACTTAACATAAAAAGGGGTATGTATCATTTGTTAGAAAAAGTCAAGCAAATCAATAGATCTCTTTTTCTTTAACCTTACACTTTTCATTCTACCATTTAAGGATCAACAACTAAGTTGGCTTCAGAATTAGTCTTTTAGTTCATAATTTGTTTTTTTTTTTTCTGTAGTAAACAGCATCTAGCAGTTATGCTAGGCTCCATTAAACAGACAAAAACACCAACTGAATAGTGGCGTAAGATCCAAAAACAAACCAATTGTTAGTAATATAACTTGAGCAGGAAAATTAGATAACTGTGTTAAAGGTCCAGTTGTATCAAAGAAACCCTTAAAACAATAAAGGAACCAACTCTGTCCGTTAAGTGTGCTAAACGTTAGTTAGCGCATTAGCTTTAACAACAGTGTAAACATTAATAAACCAATCCAGAAACGCAGAAAGTCCACCTACCGATTCAAACTGAGCCTGATCATCCTCTGGAAGGTCGCCGGTCTCGTACACGTCTGGTTCGTTGAAAGCCTAATAAAACAAAACGTGATAAATATTAATATTTCGTTGGTTTGTTTTGCGTTAGCCTGGCCAACGCCCCGGTTCAAAGTAACACCATTAGGTTTCCTCTTGCGTTTTTTATGTTAACATCATAATGCTTTATATTAGCTGGATATCAGCAACAGAAAAGAAACATTTTGAGAGCTAAATGAATAGTATTTGCGGGCAATATGCAGATAAGCGACTCAGCAGCAAAGCTGTAAGCTAGCACTCCCATCTAGCAGTCTGTTGTAGATATGTTTCATAGCGTTAGCCACTTACAATGCCTGGTAGGTTTGCGTATTTAGGATCCGCCATTGTCA